>CAAKHF010023814.1:28528-51661 GCA_901007745.1 Hippocampus kuda | reverse complement strand
TGAACAATAGCGGACGTGCAGCCGAGGGCGTCGGGTGTCTTTAATAACACATTTTGCTCAAATTACCCACCCGGCCCGCAACGCACGCTAACGGATCAAACGCACCCCCTATGGCGACGCCCACTCCTTTTCCTTTTTTAGGGCTGTGTGGCCACTTTGCCCTTCCGCCTGCAGTTGAACTCCAGAGT
Source organism: Hippocampus kuda (assembly GCA_901007745.1). Taxonomy (NCBI): domain Eukaryota; kingdom Metazoa; phylum Chordata; class Actinopteri; order Syngnathiformes; family Syngnathidae; genus Hippocampus; species Hippocampus kuda. Next base: position 51,473 of record CAAKHF010023814.1, on the reverse strand, counting down.
CAAGCATATACATTGTTCTTACGGCCACCATTATTGTTTTATCGCGTTTATTGTTACGAATAAGCGTTTTGTTGTTGTTTTTTTAACGTAAGAGCATTTTTTACATGATTCGGAATGCCAATTGCAGTTGTTGGCGGACTCCGACGAGAGGACTGCAACGTTCGCAACATGCGAGGTTTTATCGTCTCTGCAGTGTTGCGGCTGAGGTTCAAAAATGGTATTGACTTCAATCGATGAATAGCAGCTAACAAGTTTTTACACCTGTTTGGCCGTTAAGAATGGCTTTGTTTGGTACGCGGCAGTAAAACTGCAGAGTCACCATGTGCACGGTTTTATTGTTCCAAATAGCGACGGCAATTAAAGCAATTAAAGCAAGATGTCAGCATTGTCCAAAGTCTTATCGCTTAACCATCAAAATTTCAGTTTTATGGCGCGTATTGTCTTAACAGCGCTTGACTTTTTTTGACATGAGAAGGATATCAAAACGTGAGCCTCATCTGCGGCGCGACCCACGCAGGCTTCGGATGACTTAAAAATGTGCATGCATTTCTCCTAAAACCCACTTATCTTATTTTTACACTTAAAATGAGGCCCGTGCAACGAATACAAGTGTATGACTGCAACGGGTGGTGCCCGATATGGATTATTTCTAATGTCCGCGCAACAGTTTTTCGTTGCATAAGTGAGAACAACCACATGCAGACTTCTTGTTTTTTTTTTTTTTTTTTTTTTTAAACACCTCCCATCTGGCGACGTGGGGGCGAGCGTTTGGCCCGGCTGCCCCTTTTCCTCCCTCCGCCCTCCTCCTCCTCAACCCACGCCGTCGTGTGGGGTGGGGGTGGGGGGAGAAAAAAAAAGGCCGATGACAAACGGAGCCGGGCGGCGTACCACCTGTGGCACACGCTCACGTGCGTAATTAACTCAAATGTGGACCACAGAGCCAAAAGGGAGTGCGCGCTTGTGCGCGCAGGTGGAAGTGAAGCCTTTGAAGTGAGAACAGAACATGCGGCTCATATTGACTGGTGGGCGGTGTGGCGGTTTTGCAAACGCACTCCGATTGTTATCGACTTCCCTCCCCGGAGGAGAAAGAAAATCCAAAACGTGATGGCTACTCGGCTCTCCAATAAGATTTCAGGATGAATCTAAAATGCTCTTCAACCTTTTATGAGCCTAATCCTTCCATTTGATGAGAATCAGTTTTGAAAAAAAAAAATGTTTACACAAAACTACATCAGCAACATGTTTTTCGGATCATCTTTTTTTTTAAATGATCTTATAAATTCGCATACGATGACAGCTGGCAGTGAAACATTTTCAAACATTTTACAAATGAACAAATCATGTTCACACCCTGCAGGAGGTTGGACCGTTTCACTATTTGGATGCTGTCACATTTTTCCACATATCCCAAATCGCTATTAAATGTTCACATCGAAACGATCGTTAGCGCGCTGATTATCGCATTTTGTCCTGCGGTCTTCCCAAGAAGTGTTCCAAATATTTTTGTCAACCGCGGATCATGAGAGGGGAAAAAAAAAAGATTGTTGGCATTTATGAGGACATTTTTTTAATTACCCCTAATAAACTTTTCAGTAATTGCGTCATCATCCTCGGCGCGCCGCTCGCCATCCGACGCACTCGCGGGATGCACTCTCGTCGCCAGCGTGGATTTCATCGGAAGTTGGAGCTCAACTTTACTAGCATAACAAAAAGCCGGAAAACGAAAGCTGTCCCTTCTGCGTTCGCTGCAAAATTGTTTTCGTATTTAGCAAATCCACAATATTAGCACATTTCTAAAAACCAGCAGGCACGATTACATCGTACACTTGAATCAATCCGTCTGGTGTTTAAATGCTGTCAAATGTTGTTAAAGTTTGCGTGAGTAAAATGTTGAAGTTTTTGGCGGGTTTTTTTACTGCTTGCGGGGCAACTCGGCAAACATCAGACATACTTTCTTGCCGCTTTGCCATCTTTCTGCCTTTCGCTTTTTCTGACATCGTCGCTGTTCGCCGTCGCTACAGTCGTCTGAAGTCGGCTTTGTCTGTCTGGGCTTTTTATTCGCTCCCTCAAACTGTTGCGCCGCTCCTGACAGGAAGTAGGTCTGTTGTCCCCCCCCCCCCCCCCACCCCCCCTCCCCTCCACTCCTGATGCTGAACGTGCAAAAGGTGGAGGAGGCGGGAATAGTTGATCAGAGTGACAGAAGCTTTTGATGGAATTTGAAGATGCCACGTCGAGCGACTCCACCGATTCAAAGTTAAACGAGGTGCCTCCTCCGCCCTCGTCCTGCTTTTCTGTCACATTTGTTGTCTGCGGCGCTTTCTGTCTCGTTACAAACAAAAAACAAAAGCTTTTTTTTTTTTTTTTTTGCTGACACATCTGATGCAAATAGAGATTCTTGCTTATTTCTGACCTTTTTCCATCAGAAAAAAAAAAAACAGGCAGGGCTGATGTGGATGTTGAAAAAAAATCTTAAAATGCAACACAGGCGCTCCTCTCTCATTGGTCATGTTCACCGAATGAGAGGTTTTCAATTTTATGAAAGTGGCATTTGAAAAGATTCATTTTGCCTCATTAAATTTGCTTGCACTCCAAAATGAAGAATTTCATACAGTCCTCAAAATAATGACCCGCATATTTCGCTTTCAAATTTACAGAAGGGGGGCAGGTCTTCAATGTTATTGAAGTGGCATTTAAAATCGTGTCTGCTATACATCAAAGAATATTCCTGAAAATTTGAATACAACACTAAGATAAATACCCACTCCTCATGGTCCCTTTACGAAAGGAGAGGTCTTCATTTGGAAAGATTTGGCCTTGATAATAATAACAATAATTATAATAATGCTTCAGGTTCATGAGGTCTTAAATTCAGCTTTCTGCTTTATATCTAAAATTCCTGTCATTGTGTCATATTCACCATTTCCCACCTCCCACCTACAAAGGGAGAGGTCTTCAATTTTCTTTATTTTGAAAAAAAAAAAAAACAACTCCAAAGAACCCCTCCCAAAAATAAAATAAAACATTGAAGTCAAGGATTTTTTCGAAAAACGTATTCGAAAAATGAATGTCAAATGCTTTTTTTTCCATAAAAGACGAATTTTATAATCGTGCCATGTACCTAATGTTGTTTTCAGTGGGTGCATAGCGAGAGGAAAGAGCTGACTGTGGGTTTCATTTTTTTTTTTTTTTTTTAAAGACAGCTTCTGGCAGCGATAAGCTGTAATTTTCTGTGATTGTTTTTTGGGAGAAAAGAACATCCTCTGGCTTACAGAATGATGGATACCTTCTTCCTTCTGACCACATTTCCACTACAAAATAGCCGTCAGAAGATCTCTGTCAAATAGACAAATGTACGCTCGTCCGTGGTTGCGGTTCATCGGAAATGTATGCATTACGTCATGTTTTAATAATAAAAGTATCAATAACGGCGCTAATGCTGTAAAAGGATGTTTGAATGTCAATTGAAAAAAAAAATGAAAAAAGAAATTGACAATTAGTAAAAAGTTCAAATTAAATAAAAATTGTTTTTAAAAAGTAACAATTATAGATTTTCTACGGTAAAAAAAAAAACATTTCAAAACACAATGTCAAAGGACTTGCAAAAATCAAAAATAATGAATGCCAGACAAAAATGACTAAAGCAAGAATGAGAAATTTTGAATTTCACTTATATTTGGGAGTGAAAAGTTTAAAAAAAATCCATATGAATAATAAACAAATAAAGTTTATATTAAATACAATAAAACACCCGCAACCATCATGAGGATAAGCGGATTAGAAAATGGATGGATGGATACAATACAACAATTAGAAAAATATAAATGCATGTTAAAAAATTAAAAGAAAATGTTGAAATGAATTAATCAATCCCCAAAAATGTGAAATATATATATTTTCAAAAATAACTACATAAAAAAGTCATAGAATTACAAAAGAAAATGTTTTTAAAAGGAACTATGCAAATGTCAAGCAGCAATTACAAAATCTGAAATTATTTTAAAAGTAAACAAAAAAAAATCATAAAATGTTAAACATGTTAAAAAAAATAAAATAAAACATGACAAAATAAGTAAGAATTGCATTGTGAAAAATATTTGAAATCTTTTTTTTTTTTTGTAATGGCGTAAATGAATCTCCTGTACATGTAGAAGTTCGGAATACATAAAAAGGGTCCAAAAGAATAAGTGAGCAAAATCTGCAAAGAAAAGAAAAGAAAAGAAGAGGTCCAATAAAACACTTCACAAAAAGGAAAAATGTCAACATTTCAATCTTCATTCGGCATTGACTGTGTGCTGACTGCTCCTTTCCTTTTGTTTGCTTGTCGCCTGAAAGTCTCTTTGGCAGCAAGTCAAGCATTTGACTGGCATTGTTCAAAAGACAAAATGGATGCTTTAATTGTCTGTCCGTGAGTAACGACCATACCGGGGAACCCTTTTTTTATTTTTTATCCCCGTTCTCCTGAGATTTTACGCGTGATCTACGAGGCTATAAAGAAATCCAACTCGGGGAGATTTAAAGTCGGTCGTATTTCACGCGCGCAATTTTAGTGTCAGCTCGCGACCGCATCCCGCCGAAGCCGCTGCCATCATACAACAGCGTGAAATGTTTGAGAGGCGCAAAGTTTGACGATAATGTTCCCGCTGGGACTCGCTGGCGTCGGAGCACAGCCGACGGGAATGTTATGAGAAAAGACACCAGCGCCGTAGCGCTACTTTTTTGCCGCCTGATGTAATTAACTCGCTCACTCCCAGACGTTTTCCAAGAAATTTCATGCGGCACGGCCCCGTGTCATGTTTAACTTCTTTGTTACTCCTCAATCTTGCTTCACTGTTGTCACGATGTATAAGGAGATAACGTTAAAGCTGCTATTCGCCGCCCTGCAGTGCAAATGTAATCCAGGATCGGGTTCAGGATTTACCCAAGTGAACCTTGGCAAACCGAACTGGACCGCTTGGTGGAAAACGTGGCTTTGGGGGCCATTTTCACACTTGGTCCAGACCGAAATTCTTCGTGTAGTCGAGCGGTAGCGTGAAAACCGCCGGGGGTCTGCCGGTCCGGGTTGCAAGAGTTCAGCATTGCGGAATGGCGCTCGGCCGGAATGTCATCGCAAGATCCAAAGCCTCAAAAATCTCTTCTTATTATTTCCTGTTTATCTGATTTTGATTGTGATGCTTCTTGACAGGCCTTCTCTCTCTCTGCCAGTGAAATTTAAAAAAAAAAAGTGATTGCTATTCAAATGAAGACAAACATTGAAATATTCTGCAGTGGCTCGAGCCATTTCTCATCGCGCTTCGAAGTACTGGAGCCTCGAAAACTCTCAAATCTTTTTTGGTGAAAAATTCTGATTCGCAAAACTTCTTAAAATTGAAGCATTGAAGCTGGTGTTGCGTCAACCCTCGAGGATCCTTTTTGCAGTCGCACCTCCCAGTCTCTATCGAAAAAAAGAAGACCTCAATGGGAATGTATTCCCGCTTTTATGGACTCCTCCTCAAAATCACGCGAGACCCCTTGAATAAATCCCTCGACTGCTAATATTGTACCACAAATCATAATAATGATGAATGTATTGATTCTTTCTTTCTATTCTGGCCTTCGCTAGGTTCTCTCGACCTGGAAGCGGATGCGCTAACCGTTAGCTACCCGGCGAGCGGCGCTCGTCGTCCCCCACGGTCGCCATATCCCCCTCGCCCCGGGTCTCATTAATCACCCGCCTTCGCATCAATCATCCCCGCCGGTGACAGAATGGCGCCGGGATGGACAGAGGAGAAACGCCGGCCGATAAATCCACTGTTAGTTTTACCTCGCCCAATGAAACATTGGTTCGGATAACATGAGAACAGCGTGTCTTTGCTGATGTACTCCAAATATTTGGATACTCGCGCGTGAAGCGGAAGCGGAGCCGGTCGAAATGCACAGAGGAGCGAAGGGTGGGGGCTGTCAAGCAGAATGTTGGCCCGGAACGAGCGTCTGTATTGTCTTTAGCACCTTTGGAAGCTCGCCGTCCAAGAACAACGCTTCTTACCAGGGTTCCCGTTGCGCTCCTCGATACGGCGCATTTCCCCTCGAGGAAGAGGAAGGTGGGCTCAACGTTTGATTAATGCGGCACGTTGAACCCCCACTAAATCATGCTAAATCATTCGTGCCCCCCACTCCCCCCCCCTTGCTACATCGCAGATTTTTTTAGCAATTGTTCTTTCCGGATTGAAGTCTACTACAAAATTGCGCCGCATATTCAGTTTTTATGCTTAAGACAAACCAATTAAACTTCAGCATGCAGCATCTTTTGGCATCTCGGTTCCTGGAAACGGCCTTGAATGACTTCAGGAGATTTAGACAAAAGTAGTGCTTTACAGCCATCTTGTGGCATCTATACGCTATTGTAGCCATTTGTTTGGGGGTGGGTGGGGGGGTCAAATACTCGCTGTTGGTGGCGTGGCTCGATCGATGTCCTGCGCCAATGAGATCGCCGATTCATGCTCTTGAGAGCAAACCGCAGCTTGAAGCAAACATGCTGTGCCTCTTATTTGAAGACCTGTTTCATGCAACATGGTCTTTTCATTTCCTCAAAAATGATGTTATATGATAGCCTCCCCAAAAATTGTGTTTATATAGTGACTTTCAATCTCTCTTTTGCAATCATTCACAAATCTAATGGGTTTTGAATGTACGCCCCGCAATAAATGGGGCTTCGCCGTAGCACGATCAGTTCTGATTGAGTGATGGAAGGGAAAAGCAGACAACCTCGGAGACACTCTGGCCCAGCAGTGTGGCGGCTCCGGGCAGAGTTTGATGGCTGGCGTGGCTGAACTAAAGTGAAGGGCTAATAATAGTATCGCGAGTGACACAAAGGCTGCATAGAGAGCCGCACGAGCCAAAACGCCTCAAGCCTGTTAAGATATTTGGTTGCATGTAAAAGCGGAAAACTTGAAATCCCGTCTTTTTTTTTTTTTTTTTTCCTGGCATATTTTTGGCCGCCAACCCAGACAATGGCACCCCATCAATAAACCCGACCCGAACAGAAACACTCAAAACGTATTAGTGGCTGTTCCCATTGTGAACAGACCTCAAGATCAAAACTGGCCTGTCCCATGTTTCAGCATGCTTTTGTTAGAGGTCTGCTGCAGCCCACGAGTTTCGATCACGAGGGCCACATTTGAGTGGTTTTAAAACAAAAACATGGGCCAGTTGTAAATGTGGATGGAACATATATACTCATTAGGGTTGGTCGAAAACTAAAAGCGCAGGTAAAGTAAAAATACTGAAAGTCTACCTAAGTACTGTAACCAAGATATTTTGTGACCTTGGTTGGTTCCCACTTTGTTGTACGTGTCGGCGGAAACATGTCGCCCCCTCACATGTGTCCTTGGGAGCGTATTAACCGTCTCGGGTCTCGACGCTTTATTTTCTCTGCCGGCCCACAGAAGTTCCTCACGAGTGCCTTTTTTTTTTTTTTTGTAGACAAGTGATGTCAATTAGGGACCTCCGTGAAGGCGCTAGGCGGCAGACAGTCAGAGCGGTAGGAGCCCAGAGGAAATTGTCCTCATACGCCCATCGCCTCCTCGACAACCTCCCTTGCCGCCTTTTGCGTCCTTCGCTTCCTCGCTGCGACCCGCGAGAAGCCGCCCACTCGGCATTGCCGTCTCCGTCCTTTTACCCCTGTCCAGAAATAATAACGGTAATAGTGCCACAGAGCAGAGAGACAACATGTCTACTGGATGCTCTGTTTGTAAATGCTGCTGCTCCAAGAATGTGAAACCGCCATTTGGTTGAAGATTTATAATTCACGTTATATGTTAGCATTAAGCTACCGGAGTTTCCTTTGATGAAATGAAACCGGTTTGCGTGAACATTTTTGCATATTAATAGCCCCCAAAAAGGTTTGTAATTGTTTATATAGGCCACAAGATGGCAGCAAAGCACAGCTTGTCTCTTAACTGCTCAACTCACTTTAACATAGTTCCCTGACAACAATATACCTCAAGACTGCGCCAAAAAGCAATACTGTTAGTCATTCCTCAGCGTAAAGTGGAGAATCAGACACATATATATTATTGTTTTGTTTTTTGTTTTTTTTTTTGTTTATTTTATTTTGGCATGTCAAATCAGAGTCTACCCTGAGTAGAACCGAATCAACTCCTTGCTCTTTCAAATGTACCATCCTTGAATCGAATTACACCCTATGCATTGAGTATTGACTCACTTTTTACTGGGCAGATGCACAACCCTACGTAAACCAATTTTGAAAAAATAAATAGATTAAAAAAATGTAAAAATCTTGATGTTCTCGATAGATCAGCTTTTCATCTGCAAACGGGGTGTTCGCTGTACTCTCTGAAGAGATTGAGTGGAATTTTAGAGACCCTTAGTCTGATGTCACGGGCTAGGTGACAAACATTAATTATGGGCTTAGCTGTGAAGCGCACCGCTATGAGGTCACCCAGGGTCAGGTTACCTGCCCTCATCATTTGTTGTCCTCGAGCAGGTCGAGCCACCTCCGGTGCCAGCCTCGCTCCGGCGGCGGCCTTCGCCGTCCCGCTTTTATCCCGCTTTGGTCGCATCACAGACCTGGCGGGGCTGGCAGGCATCTTGTCCAACGTGTAAACATCTCCCTGCTAGCCGAAAGCCTGGTGGGCGGGCTTCTCCAAGAAGCTGTAATTAAGGGTTTTGGAAAAATGCACCACTGATGACGCCGGAATTTAAAAAACAAACAAACAAAAAAAAACAGTCCAGGCTTCTGTTTTGCAGTCATGTTTTCAGCATTTGTACCATAATACAGTGGTATCTTAAAATGCTAACTTCATAATTATGGGTTTGCTATCAAGCATGTACGCCTATACAGTATTATAATTGCAAGCTGTTATCTCTAAATCCCAGTTAGCTGTCGATGCTACTGACTTAGGCGTATGGACATGGTTGTGGTTTGAATCTACTCCAAGTTGGAATCAGGACAGAAACGTTTATGGGAGAGGAGTGATATCTCAACAGTACGCAGACCTCACTGAAAGCTCGGTGGCGGAATTCCAATATTCCCAGAGATTATAAAACCGTGCAGAGGGGCTCACTTCTTTGCTGCTACCAAACAACTGTTTGGCACGAGAAAGGCGAGTGCTCGGAACGCCATTGAGAAATTGCACTTCGCCAGATATAAGGACGAGAACTTGAAGCAAGCACGCTGGGCCTCTTGTTTGGAGTATTATGCCGTCTCGTCTTGTTTTTGTTTACCTGAAAATGTTTCATGTCACAATGAGAGATGAATACTTTTCAAAGTCTGTCTTATTAGGTATGGGAGCAGTGAAATTATTTTGCAGAATAGTTTTATATGTCTGATTATTGGCGGTGGGTTACGTGGCTGCATGGAAAACGGAGTTCGCTGTATGAAATACTGTATGGATGGATATCCCCCTCACACACAGTGTCTCTTGTACGTGTTTTAAATAACGAGCAATGAAAGGCTTTCAAATCTTATTCCACCTTGAAGATGCCTGATGTGCAGCTCTCATTTCGAAAGGAATCAAAGCGCTAGCATGCAATAAAAGTTTCTTGAGTGCAGTGGAAAAGCAGCAGTGGCATAACGCACACAGACACAGGCACACACATTCGTTTGGGTGTGTGATGTGGCGGCCAGGAGACTGACTGGAGACTGATGCCTAATCAGGGGGTTGGGCAAATTGGGGAGAATGAATAAGAGCCTCACAGAGGGTCAATGATGCCCTCTACAGTAGACACACACCCACACACAATGTATTACACTGTGTAATATATAGATTACATTTGAGGACTGACTGCACTTTTTTTAATAGTTTTTTAAAAAAACATAGTTTTTATGGCCATCATAATAATCATAATTAAAAAAAACTTTAGTACAAGAATAATTATATTCTACATATTTTTGGAACCAGAACCATGTAGCTTAAATTTATTGTGGGTGGCACGGTCAAATGGTGAGCACGTTGGCCTCATAGCGCAGAAGTGCAGGGTTTGATTCCGGCTTTCCTGTGTGGAGTTTGTGTCCTCTCCCCGTGCCTGCGTGGGTTTTCTCTGGGTAATTCGGTTTCTTCCCGCGTTCTAAAAGCATGCATGACAGGTTGAGTGGGCACTCCAAATTGTCCCGAGGTGTGATTGTGAGCGCGAATGGTTTTTTGTCTGTGTGCCCTGTGATTGGCTGGCAACCAGTTCAGGGTTTGCCTCGCCTACTGCCTGAATTAAAGAGCTGGGAGAGGCTCCAGCACACCCGTGACCCTTGTGAGGATAAACGGATTAGAAAATGGATGGATTTATTTGTTGTTGTGTTTTTTTTGGTGATTTTATTACAAGAGCAACTAAGTTTTTAGGGATTTTTTTTATTCAATATTTTTCTCACCTGTTAAAATGACCTCTATGAAGATACCTCCTTAAATGTTACTTTTTAAAATTAGTAAAACCCTGCTTGAATCCTTTATTGTAACTGGGATATTTTTTATGCGTTTTTGTACACGAAATGAATAAAGATATGTTCAGGGTTAATAGACCAGTTACGCGCTTTGAACGCGCCACACGCGATCAGATAGTCCTTGAACGCAACACGCACACTCGAGTTGCTCCGTGAACGCCACACATTCGTGTACACTGGAGACTCTTCCGGATACACACACACACACACACACACACACTCACTGAGGACGCTCGGTGAACGCAACAGGCTCGAATCGCTCAGTCAAAGCAAAACACACGTTCGGGTGCGCTCCCTGAACGCAACACGCGCACTGTCGTCGCGTTGTGAACGTGCTCAGAGGACGCTCTCCGTGAACGCAACACTTGCACGCTTTTATGATTTTATTGCGGTCGTCGTCACCGTGGATCATGCGGGTACGTACGCGCGTGACGCCCCTTCAAGTTATGTACCAGATATTGAATCACTTGGAGGAAAGAAAAGCCGCAGACGGCAAAGAAAAAAACCTCGCGCAGTTTAAAGAACAAATTAATTTTCAAATTATTTGCAACATTTTTTTCTTGATTTGCAATATTTTGAATGAAGAATTTCATTTTGAGTTGTTTTAATGCATGAATCACACCCGGCAATTCATTCAAGTTGGTTTGTGACGCACCTGGAAAGCTGCCCCGACATATTTTTTAAGCCCCCCACGCGTGGACTTCCATTTGAAGTTATTTATAGCCGCACATGCGTGGTGGCGCGCCGACTTTTTAAGAAGCCACAGAGACCACCACCCTCACCACCACGATCACCACCACCACCATCCTCCTCCTCCTCCTTTTTCTCACACTCCCCACGCGTGGTTTTCCTCCTCCTGCCCGGCTGAAAGAAGGTTTTCCTACTCGCGGTGCTACCGAGGAAGGATCGCGACCTTTTTTTTTTTTTCCTCAACTTTTCTTTTTGATTTCCCTTCGGAGGCGATTGAATTTGCTTCATTTAAATCCACCCCGTTGTTTGTGATGCGCATCCCCGTAGACCCGAGCGCCAGCCGGAGGTTCAGCCCGCCGTCCAGCAGCCTGCAGCCGCTCGCGGGCAAGATGACGGACGTGAGCTCACCGGGTGCCGGCGGAGGAGGTGGTGGCGGTGGCGGTGGCGGAGGAGGCGGAGGAGGAGGAGGAGGTGGCCCCGGTGGGCAGGCGGACGCGGCTTCGGCAGCGGCGGTGGTGCCCAGACTGCGCGCCCACGAGAACCGCAGCATGGCCGAGATCATTGCCGACCATCCGGCCGAGTTGGTGCGCACCGACAGCCCCAACTTTTTGTGTTCCGTACTGCCGTCGCACTGGCGATGTAACAAGACTCTGCCGGTCGCTTTCAAGGTAAGACGAAGTTAACATCATTTGAATTGAATATTGTGTCTAGTCATTGTACCTGATTGAACACATTTCAAACCACCCAAGGACGCAGACTTGTTTTTTTACTTTAATACAGTCGTATTCCTCGATTTGGGGGGGAGGGGGGGGGCTCAGTAAAATGTCACTCGTGTAATATTACTGCAAATTTATCAATGATAACAGTAATTCTTCTTGTCAACTTGGCACAATGCTGTAGACCACGCCAAAAATGTTATTTCAAGCATTACTTACGTGGGTGGGACGTTAAGAAAATAACTGCTGTGTTATTTTTAATTAGAAATACATTCAAAACTTTGTGCTGCTGTGATTTTTTTATATGCAAGACTCTTTTCGGATTTATATGGCAGATGGATCAAACGCTCTCAGTGTGTTGAAATGTGTTGCTTGGCTGCAAAACACAGTTTTTCATAATTCTTTTTTTTCTTACTTTCTTCTTTCGTTTTTTTTTCTTTTTTGAACAAGCACCTCTTGCTGTCTGGGTAGTAAAAGAAGCTGCTGAATCCTTTTTTGTTGTTGTTGTTATCGCCTTCCAGGAATCTTAACGAGAATCTGAGTGAGGCCTTTTCTTGCTGTTATGAAATTAAAAGACACTTTGAAGGTGTTTTGATGTGCGTTCTGAGATGGGCTCTATAATTACATTTGACACGGAGTTGGCAAGTTGCCATATTTTGTGTCCTTCAAGCACGTGGCTTTTGGTGCGGATGTGGATCAAAAGATAAAAAGCCATGTTTCAGTTTTAATAATTCAGTTGAATTCATTTGTCAGCAAATATTCCAGGGAGGGTTGCGGGGTATTAGCGTTGCTTTGGTGGAGGTCTGCACTCAAGGTAAATTCATAGGGTGAAATGTTTTTACGCCGGTTCCACTGATATTTTATTTGCTTAATTGATTGCATGGAGAAAAAAAATGTACAAAAATGAAAAGTTAATGGCTTATTTTTATTTATTTTTTTAACTGGGGCTACATTGACTTAAAAAGATGACCTCATTCTTACGTTAGTAAAATAAATAAATACATAAAAAGAAGAATGAAGTTTGTAAACTATATATTAAAAAAAAAGTTAAAAGCTTTTCAGAATGTATTTTTTATTTTTTTATTTTTACAATTTGCAGATAACCTATCCGTTTTTTTTTGTTTGTTTTTTTTTGGGGTGAGCACACAATTATCATAATGAGAGCTCCATAAAAACATCTTATCATTGCACTTCCGCCACATGCTTTATAGACAAAAAAAAACCCAAAACAGAATATATTTTGACTGAGAAAAAGAGAGCGCTTGTTCTCAATTTCTTGCTAACAAAGTTTTCCTGATAAGAGGCAACACATGCTTGCTTTGAGCTTTGTCACTCCCACTTCAAGTTTACTGTAAAACAGACAATGTTCTTTTTCTATGATTGGACTTAAGTTGGGGGCCTTCTCTGTCTCTTTTTCTTGCTATATTTTTATATTTATAAATTTGAGTCAGCTTGTGCCTTCACCCTCAGGTGGTGGCGCTTGGGGACATAACGGACGGCACGGTGGTGACAGTGATGGCAGGCAACGACGAGAACTACTCGGCCGAACTGCGCAACGCCTCGGGCGTGATGAAGAACCAGGTGGCGCGTTTCAACGACCTGCGCTTCGTCGGCCGAAGTGGACGAGGTGAAGACATATGCACACTCACACACACACACACACACACACTTACAATGTGAACACACACACACTCTTAGGTGGTGAGGATTAGTGGTCTCCTTCGCTTACGTGGCAACCACATAACGATCTCTCCCATTCCCAGTGCATGTCTGACTCAAAACCACTGCTTGCACACAATCCTAATTGGAATCGATGTACGCCCCTTCTGTATGTGTCCGAATGTTTTTCAGAATACACAAAGAAGAAGAAACAGGAAGTAGTTAAAAATAATAATAATAATAGTATAAATGTTGAATCGACACATGTAGACAGACAATATAAAACACAGCCTGGCATATATTCTTTATCCTCTGTGAGAAATGATAGCATTTAAGCAGCTTGTAGTCATTTAGAGACGCTGTGAAAGTGTTTCAAGTTGCAAGTATGGTCATGAAATGAATGACTTGTACCTCAAGGCACAACTGTCTGCCTGAAGAAATGTGGTCTCAATTGCACGCATGTGCTTAAAAGACATTTGCCAACACTGTAAAAAAAAAAAAAAAAACGTAACTTGTATTTTCGGGGCTGAAACAGCGATTAAAGTTGGAAAATCTTGATAATATAAATCACTGACATCGATGGCAACCATGTTAGTTGGCGAAGCAAAGCGTGCAAGTTGTTTCTGCTTTTATCTTTCAGTTTGGGTTCTTCTTTCTTTGTTGTGAAATGCAAGGAAGCCAATTTTCACAACAGCAAAACGATAAACATTTAATTGAACTGCCTGCCCAGCTTCAAATGTCATTGGAGTTTGTCGACTTGTTTTTGAATGGACATACTTTTTCCAGACGCGACATAATAAATGTTTTCATTGGTTGTTATGTAACAAACAAACCACAATCAAACCAAGAAAATGCAACTTCCTTGTTGGTGGTAATGAGCATGCTCATAAATACGATTCACTCCCCCCACCAAAGGACCTGTCATAAATTTTCTTTCAAAATATCAAGAGGTGAGTTTTCAAGAGGCAGCCCAGTTATTAAAGTGTTTGGCCCGTTGCCGCGGAAACCCTTGTCACAGAATCTGTCGATAGGAAGTGACATAGGAGCCCGAGGGCGAGAGATCAGACTACGAGGTGTCTGAAATGAATACCCGGCCGCCGGTGACGAGGCAGGATGCCGATGGCACATCGGGGCCGCGACAGCCACGATTGATAGTGCAGGTAGCGTAGTGTAAGTGGATACCGTTGATCGTGGCAGTGGAAGCTCAAAAGGCAGACGCAGTTGGTTCCACAATACTGTTTCGATTCCTCGAGTTTCGATTTCGTATCAGTGCCCCCACTGGCCATAAAAAATAGGGTTGGTTGCTGTTGAGTGAATTCGTTCTGCGCTCAATTTAACAGTCGTGCAAGTGTAAAAATAAGTTAACTGCTGTAATGTTGGCGCTCCAGTTATATCGCAGATTTTGCGTTGAAAAAGTAGCAGTTTGTTGAAGCTTGATCATGACCGAAACATCTATGCTAATTTACGCTAGCCCCTATGCAGTAAAGTGGATTTGTCCACTTCACCATTCCAACGCAGCGCACACCTGTCGCATGTGGACTCACGTTTACAGTCGGCAGACACCCACGCGTGGACAGCTGCCTCGATGAGTCGCCACATTTAACCCCCTCGGCCCGCCTCCGTTTCCTGTCCCCACACCCGGCGCTGCTTGTCGCCATGGTTACATGACGCATACCTTTTCAAGTCTTCATAGCGCTGCTGACCCGATGCCTGTGATTCACAGCATTCCTGGTGCTGACGCACACACTACCACGCATAAAGTTGGGATTAAAGTGAACCCCCTCGCGCACTCCAAAAAAGAAGCCAAGCGTGCTCGCTTCAACCTGGTCATTTGTCATTTCAGGAGAAAGTTTACTGAAATACTGGAATATAAAACAAGAGAGTTAAACATTGTGTGCTTGGACACGAAATTGTTCAATCAAACTATCAAGTATCAACGAAAAACTGCTAGCTAAATGCTAACTTAACATGCATTGTTTTATGTTGTCTTGAGAGGGAAGAAATTTCATCTGTGCTGTTACACATTTGACAATAAAATTGTATCCAATCCAATATCCAATCCAAAAATGCCACTGACAGGAAAATTAGCAAAGATGTCAGGGTTTTTCCTGGCTCAAATTGAGGAGGAGGTGGCACCACCCTAATCATGCGCCATGACGTGCATGTATTCTGTAAATTCAACTGACTCACTTTCTTTTACAGGAAACCTACTTTAATTGAAATGTTCCATCCATAAAGTGGAGCAAATTGTGAAAATGGCTCCTTCAGTTGCACTTTGGAGATGTATCATCAAGCAAAAACTAATACGGAATTATTGCTTTTGAATGCATGATGTCACTCTCGGGGCCGACATATGTTGTGGGATGGGACCGAGGGGCATACAACACCGCCAGCTTTCTTAACCGGCTGGATTTAATTGTTTACAGCTGCTCGAGTGTCAACCACGATAGCATTTAGCTGTCAACGCAACCACCGTCGTCCACCAGACTGACTGGCGATGTGTAAACTTTTTTGGGATGGAGGACGAGTGCTCCTCCTCGTTTTCTGCTTGAAGCAAAGTGAAATCACTCCCTCCTGCATACGGTGAACACACACGAGACGTGCGGCACGTCGTGATATTTAACATTCGGTCGAGCGATAACAATTGGCTTTGGGGGCGGCCACCACGCAATTTTGTTTCTTATTTGGTAGTTGCTTCAGGTCTTTCCTGTTCACGGCTGTTGATGTAGCGCCTCCATTGTTGCGCAACGCTGCAACCGCAGTTAAAAGTGAAATGCTAAACTGCAACATAGAGGGTGTTCACTGTTTAGGGAGAGGAAGTGCCAATTAAAAGAGCCCACTCTTTCTCGGAAAGAGCACACATAACGCCGTAATGTCTCTTCGAGTCGAGAGCCTCTCACACAAGCCGCCGTTGTCCACCATGACACCTCGCCAAAGCCTCCCCACCCCCTGTTTGTGTTGAATGTGGCGCGTTGTCCCTGAAGTGCATGGCGGGTCAACTTTGGGAATCATGATGATGACGTCAGTTTGATGTCACCGCAGGCAAAAGCTTCACGCTGACCATCACTGTGTTCACCAACCCGCCGCAAGTCGCCACTTACCACCGAGCCATCAAGGTTACAGTGGACGGACCACGAGAACCCAGGAGTGAGTACATGCAATACACACGCCCCCCACATCAGGGATTTTAAAAAATGTCTCGTACTTTTACTCACATCTCTTCATCGACTCATTTGGTCACTGTTGCTAACGCACGTCCGTTCACAAACTCTACCGTTCATTTGTTTGTTTGTTTATTGTTTATTGAACATATATAGATCATACAATAACAGATTGACAAAATGCAAACAAAATTATAAAAGGAAAAATAAAAGTCAGTAATACAAACATTATCACAGCTTATATGCTCAAAGGAGTAGGGAGAAGTATACAACTTATCATGTCCTACCCCTTGTTGTGCAATAATGTGTATTGATGATTTTTCAATACCAAATTATACCACTCCTCATTGAGGAGTGAAGTTGTTTTGTCCTCTCCCACACGCTTCAAACAAGTTGAAATGACACTTAAACTTCTTAAAACACACTTCTTAGTGAGTATTCAATAGTTTTCATTCTTTTGTTTGCACAGTTCTTCAAATAAGAGGCCTAGCATGTTTGCTTCAAGCTGTTTTTTGTCACTCACAGGTAAACTTGACTGTAAAACCGACGCAGAAAACACACCAAAAATATGTACAGTATATTCAAACATTGAATTGTTCAAGTTGACTTAACCATGACCTAAACAAGGAATGAACCACGATAAAGAGGCGTTTTTCCCACACTAGGCACCAAGACAATGAGGTGGGATATTCCCAAGAGGCTACACCGGGTAGCAAGAGTGCTAGCATCAGCTCCTTTTAATAGGCTGTATAAAAAGAACTGAGCAGGAAGTTGGGCCGGGGGAGGGGGGGGGGGTCGGTGGGGGACACTTTACTATCGTTGAGCCGTCAGTGCCAGCTGGTCTGGCACGCAGCTGTTTGCCTCCTCCTTGAGGAATCCATAAAAAATGACGAAAAAAATTATTAGTGATGTGACAAACAAGGCTCACATGTGGCACCGGGACACAGCGGAGCCGGCAGACGCTCGCTTTAGCAAGCGACGTCGTTCCTGCCGCTAGGAACGATGCTCGCTCTGCCAAGAACACAGTCACTCACACACGCACGCTCGCTCGCTGTTTGATCAAAAGCATTTCCTGTGCATCTGCTGCTGCGTGTCACATGACTTTTTTTTTTGGCCGTTCTTTGGTGGCCAACAGATGAGACTCCTCAGCAACTAATTCATGTTAACAAAGCTTTGTAGTATATAAAAGTGATGAAAGGTATTAAAATAAGGCACCCAATCAGTATTTCAACGAGACAGTAGGGGTTGAGTTTAGTTCAGGTTGCAGAGTCCCAGTGGATTCTTAAAAAGGCTTAAAAAGGCTTTGAATCCATTAATCTAAACACAAGGCCTTAACAGGCAATAAAATGTCCAGACAGATATTTTGAAATAATGTACATTACTGCAAAGGATTCCCTTTTGATGATTTTTTTTTTAAATTTACAGTTCGACACCGAAACAGTATCGATGTCGTTCGCGACGAGTCGGCAGACTTTCATCACAAAAGCACTCGTAACGCCTGAAGTCCTGTCGTGCCTCGTGTGTGTGTGAGTGAGCGCACGAGTGTGGTTGTGTATGGCTCAGGACACATGTCGGAGTGTGTGATTGTATGTTAATGGTGTCATTAGCAGAGTGCTGGCACAGTGCAACTAATAGGCCTCATTAAATATCATTTGCAGCTAATAGGTGGCGGGGAGTGGTCGAGCGCAGGCCCAGGTGTGCTAGTGTGTGTTTGTGTCTCAGCAACACAACGGTAGCAAAAAGCACACACTTCCTCTTGGCAGATATTCAGTTAGTCAGTCAAATTGATGGTAGACTCACACGAGAGGTGACACAAAACATTGTGGTGTCACACAAAGTTAGCTTTGTGGCTAAGTGTGCGTGTGCCTTGTGTTTTGTGGGGGTCAGAGTGTTAACAACTCTGGTGAGGAGGCAGCGGTTCCTGCAGACCATATTAGTGGTTACGTACTAACCTCACACATAGACACGCACACACAGTACGCACACACAGCCAGGCATTAAAATCCACTCGTCTGTATAACGTGTCGTAATGACTCGTTGACAATTTTATGACCCAAAAAAGCTGTGTTTTCTTGGGTAGTGCTCCCCAAAATTGACACAATTATTATTACATAAATATTTACCTGATCGGTATTTGATTCGGTAGGAAAAAAAAGTGCCGTCTAAATTAATTTTCAAAGGGTTAAAACCTGGATCAGATCATGGTAAAGCCTGGAAAAGTCGAAAACACATCATTTTGTCAAGTATTTGATATGCGAGGGGGGGAAACAGGGTTTCACAATATTCATGACTCAAAATCTTCATGTGGAAATTCCCTTTTTTGCCAAAGCCAAATGTTTAATAATTGTTGCTAGCTGCATTGTTACTTGAATGTCATTTATGCTGCACATATTGATCAAAATAAACATAATTAAAAGAAATGAAATCATTTAATCAAACATAAAAAGCAGATAATTTAAAACAGAGCCCTGCGGGATGCTAAATCCAATTAGCTGTTGATAGACATTCCCAAAGATTGGTCGTGCTTGTTTTGGGGAATCATCAATAATATAAACAGTAGACAAGAGTTTAACAAGCAGATTTTATGATACCAATATTTTGATGCTGAGCAATGGGTCAAAACATTATGGACGGCTCTCATCATGAGCTCAATAATAGACATATTGGTCAAAATAAAAGTGTCAATCAAACAAAGTAAGCACTTCAATCACCATTGTTACTATCATTGTCTTACCTGATTTTGTTGACATTTTATCTGGTAAACAACACTAGCTACTGACACTATATACTGGACAATCGTCGGACGCATTTTGTATTGGATATCATGAGATGAATGAACGCAATTCCATGGAAAGTTTTAGCTTCATAAAATATTAGTAATTATTATAATTATTCTTTAAATTGACTGATGCGCCAAGGCATTTGTAGTGTGTGTAAATATGGAAACACGTTATTTTGAAGAATAAATGCATCTATTTTTTGTGTATTACTGATTTTTTTACAATAAATGCATGAATGATTTTAATGAAATAAATAAATAGAAATTTTCAATTTGCCAATATTACAGGAATAATGCAACAAATACCTTGCATTGTGGTTCGCTGCCATCATACAGTTCCTGTTGTTTTGCGTGTGTGTGTCATCAAACAACAAATCAGTGATAGTTGGGAGTCACACATCAACAATAAATCAATAGCAACAGAGTGAAGGAAGTAGACTGTGAAGAAAGTAAAAAGCTTTTTAGAGACAGCTAGTCAGTTGTGTGAAGTTTTTTCAAGATGTGCCAAGTGCGTGCATGTGAATGAGTGAGTGAGTGAGTGAGTGAGTGAGTGAGTGAGTGAGTGAGTGGTGTGTATGTGTGTGTGTGTGTGTGTGTGTGTGTGTGTGTGTGTGAATGAGTGAGTGAGTGCATGTGAATGTCTGCAGGCGCATGATTGTGCATGTGTCACACTAAACACAAAATTCAGCGGGCGTCAGAAAAAGTGAGGAAAAGAAATAGAAAGCTGTTCTCCCGTTCTGAATCATCTCTAATGTGTTTTTGCATGAAATCATATTATCGCCTGGGGGAGCTGTCCTGGACGTCTATATACATAAGTGTATAATGTACGCGCGTGTGTGTGTGTGCGCGCGCGAGCGTGTTTTCCCTTCCCTGGCCGGACCACACAGACGCCTGGCAGCGTTCCACCGCAGTCAGCACGGCTCCTTTTCACTCGCTTTTTCCTCTTCCTCTTCCCCCCCTCCTCTTTTTTCCCCCCTTTCTCCTCCCTCCATCTCTGGTTTTATCATCTGCCCTCATTTCTTCCAATCCGTCTCCCCCTGATACCAGACCCCCACGGCGGACGGGCGCCTGGCTGTCACCCTGCCTTCAGCCCAGCCGAACTCCACACTTTTTTCCTCTGGAAGTCATCCACTGGAATTATTCATGACGTCAAAAAAATAAAAACGGTGGTTGTGAGGCCTCAGAATTTAAAATAGAACTGGATTCATGGTTGATTGGCATCCACGTAGCCATGTAGTGAGACTTTAGTGCGCCACAAAACATGCTTACTCAAGCTTTAAATTGACTCAAAAACAATACAGCAAAAGGCAATGGTGAAATGTGATGATAACCATAGAACTGAAATGGTTGTGTAACTGTGAGGAAAAAGGTAGGATTGATGGCCACAGTCAGCCAAAGGAATGAAAAGTACCAAGAATTAAAAGTTCCACTAAACTAACAGAATTGTGGGGACAAAAACAGAGGCAAAAATATGATGACCAAAAATGGCCTTGCATCATGGGACAATGAAGCACAATCTTGAAAGTGACTGAAAGGTTATGAAGAAAAATTTGGGCATTTCTTTTTCTTGCCCATGACAATATGCATATTTAATAATTTGACGTCATTTCAATCTGTCAAACGGTAGCGCCACGATTTAGTGCCTTGTTTAGTGCCACAGTGTCTTTGCTTCTTCTTTAATCCATTTATCACACCAGCGAGGCGTGTTTCAACCAGCACATCTTGAGTCTCACTTCAAATTTATTTTGCTTGATTCCTGACAAAGCCGGGCTTGTTTTTCCAACTGTCAAGGCTCAGCAATGCTAAGCTAAGATAGCATTTGGAGTTTTATGTTTCCATAAGGTGACGTTAGCCCCCATAAATCAAGTGCAAACCCACAAGTCTTACCACTTGACATTATTTTGCTTGATTATGGACAAAGCTATGCTTGTTTTTGCAGCTCCTAAATGCTAAGCTAAGCTAGCTTTGGCATTTTGTGTTCTCAAATGCCTTCAAGCAGAGTGTTAAACTAGCCCAGCTGTCTACATGCATAAAAGAATTCCAGTGAAAGAGATCACTCCAGTGTTTGTCTTTCTCACAGTTTTCCCATTAATTCAGCAGACTGTAGTCATGTGTGAAGAGGAGGTATTTTGGACTTGAAATAAATCATAACTCACTCTTAAGTGATGTTGAGACGACGTTAGCTTGTCTTAGCATAAATAAAGGTAAAATCCACAAGTCTCTATTTAAAATGTATTGTGCTTGATTCCACACAAATGCATTTTTTTATCCAACTCGGATTAAATGAAGTATGTATCTAAGCAATACTTAAGATAGCTTTTGCAGTCTTGTGTTTCATTAAGTTTCTCAATTTATTTTCCTTGCGTCTGGACAAAGCTGGCCTTGTTTTTCCAACTCTTAAGTCTGAGATAAGCTAAGACAAGAGCGTTAAACGGAAGTGACAGGGTGACATAATGTTAGCCTAGCTTAGCATACATTTAGAGGAAACCCACAAGTCTGTTTGACATTTTGCTCAATTCTGGATAAAGTCATGTTGATTTCCCAACTGTCAAGACTGAGCAAAGCTAAGCTAGCGCCGGCAGCGGAGCGTAACTCGCCTGGCTGTCACCACATATCCCAGACACGAATGGTCACCTTGTCCGTGAAAGAAAAACCACCTCCATTAATTTTAATCACGCAGCTTCTTTATTCTCCTTGCCTGCTTTTCTTTTGATCAGATTAGAGCGGCGCGCCACAGAGCTTCAGTTAGAATAATAACTCCTTTTGGATCTAATTTCTTCCGACGACTTGTGAGCGAACGTTGGCACGCGGCCTCCGAGTGGTCGCACATCTGGTGCGAATCTGTCTTAACTTCCGGCTGCCGGCTGGGCTGGGGAAGGAAGTGGCAGGGACGGTGCTATCGCTAATCTGCAAGTACAGGCACTTATTTCCTGTGCATAAGTAGATTTTAAATACTATTTATTATTTCATTGTTAAATAGCATGAAAGACACGGCAAACATTTTGGGAGCATAAGCTGAGCCAATGCGAACGAGCTCTTTGTTAAATTTAAAAAAAAAAATGCAACGTTTAATATTTTTCTTTCCTTTACCTCAGGATGAGTGCTCTGGAGCGGTGGCAAATGTAAAGCTCACCCTGAATGCAAATTTTTGCCAGGCAACACAAAGCAAAGAATTGAACGTGCGACAACTGGAAAAACACGTAAGATGAGGTGCTTATAAATCCAGGCATCGCTGTACTTGCACTTTTCAATAATTGGCCATTTAGCACTTTGCCAAGCAAATAACTGAAGTTAGTTTAGCTAGTTACCCGTCTGAGGTTAGTGTTCACATTTTTCTTTTACAGCGCTCTCATGCATATTCCTTTGCCGCCATTTTGTGAAAGCTATAGACATTCGCAGCACAATGTCAAATCTTTTCACGATTCGTGGCAGGGCTCAGTCCCTGTTTCCACGAATCGGGGTTCACTGGACTACTTTTCCCAGTCATCCCCCCCCCCCCCCCCCCCCCCCC
>CAAKHF010023811.1:14895-39050 GCA_901007745.1 Hippocampus kuda | reverse complement strand
AGACAAGCACACACACACACACACACACACACAGTCACACACACACACACACACACTCACACACACTCTCTCACACACACACACACACACTCTCTCTCACACACACACACACACACACACACACACACACACACACACACACACACACACACACAGCTGACTTCCTTTCATTGACATTTGAACACGTTCATGTCAATTGTTATTTTATTGAAATGAGTTGCTTGTCATTCGCAACAACAGAAGAATCACTTTTGAGTCAATAAAAGTGTCAGAAGTACGAATCTTTTGCATTTTTCTTTTGGATCAAGTAGCCCGAGATTTAAAAAAATATATATATATTTGCTGTGTTTTGATTGATTGATTTTAAATGTGTCTGTCCGCCGCTCGGGCCACGGCCCCTCGTTAGCGCGCCGCAAGTCTGTAACGACGTCTTCAAAATTGACACGGGCACTTTTTGGGTGAGAACGCGCAAGGAGGGCGGCCGTACATCTGGCGCAACAGAAGCGGGCCGGCCCAGATAAATCCCCGGCGTGCTTGATGACGTGTGATGTAATCGAGGTAACGACGCGGCGTGGGAAGCGAGCGCGGGACAAGGGGAAGGAGGAAGACGAGGAAGGGGGGCCCGAGGAGGGAGAGGAGGAAGAGGAGGACGCGGCCGTGACCTCTCCTCGGGGGGCGGGTGACGAGGTTAAGCAAACAGGTCGCAGCTTCCACAATCATTTGACAATCATCCCGGCGCTCGGGCGGCGCGATCGCCGACACCCGCTGTTGTTGGGGGGGGAGGGGGCTCACAAGCCCCCCCCCCCAGACACACCAGAAGACCGCCAGACATTTTGTAGAGCATTCGCGACACACGCCGATAGTAACTCAGCTCATAATCATTCATTCAAAAACATGACGAAGGCTTGCGAAACGCAAACGGATTTTTCACATCTTCAAAGATTTTTTCTTTTGTTTTGTGACCGAGCCCACAAAAGAAAGAAATCTGCCACTTCGCAGTTTTGACGCTACTTTGTGCTCCGACAATCTCAACGCAGAACACCGCAAACATACAAATTGCGTCTCACCGCCAATCTCGGATTGAGTGCCCCCTGAGACAGAAACCGCACGCAGTTTGTCATTTCAAACTCGAAAAAGAAAAGGACGACACGGCAACCACCCGGCAACACGGGACGCGACGTCCCAGAGGACACACGACGACAGGAGGACACGGTGCTGCTTTTGGGACTGTTTTTTTGCAGAAAACTTCCAAACTGAAAAAAACAAAAACAAAATGGAGAGCGAGAGAGAGAGTGGGAAAGCTTGCTGGAGACGTTCAATAAAATTGCAGCGGCTGCTCGTCCGATCCTGAGCCCCGCCTCACTTTGTGTTTTTGGGGGCTGCTATGCTTGGATTTGGACGGCCTGATATGTTGCCGAATGTCCAAGTTGGCAAAAAAAGAACTGCTCTGAGAAATACGACTTGCTGTCTTTCATTCAAAATGTGACATGGGGTAGGGCGCGTTTGTTTTTATTTTTTGGTCAGCGAGGCCACTGTTTTGATGAGCGACATTCCGTTTCACGTCGCACTTAGCATACTCAGGACGAGGCGAGTCGCTCACACGCGTGAATTTTCTTTGCTGGTGAATATTGAACACATTGGATATTCAAGATTGTGAGCCCAACCCGTTTCGGACCCGATTATCGGGACAAATTCTGCCCCAACAAATATTCAAACAAACACATTATAAATGCGACGAGATGTCATTTGAACTAAGCTGGAAAAGTACGAAACATCCTCACAAACGTGCCGATAAGCCTAAGCGCTAATAGGCACATGCTAGCTATAGCAGTGAACACATCAGGCTACTGATGCCAGCTCACAAGCTAATCCTTTGAACAAGTGACAGTACTCAACTCGGCTTCATTTATAGAGCACTTAAAAAATACAACCAGAGCTGCAAACAAAGTGCCGTCCCTTCAATCCAAATCAGACCTATTACATTTTTTTTTTAAAAGACTTGAGTCACCGGGAAGGTGTGGAGGAGCTCAGAGAGGTAAGGTGGATTCTGAAGTATGCAAAGAAACACAAATGTACGTCTATGTTTCGTGTGAGCTATGCTCGTGAGCAAGCTAACAAACAAATCAATTCTATTCAATGATTCATTTTAGGTCAGCTCAGAAAATAAGACTCAACGAAGCAAGTCCGGAGTTCAACTAAAGAACATTCAAACACACTAAAAAATAAAGACTTGCTGTTCAAAGTGCCTATGCCAACAAACGTGCTAAAAATAAGAACTGCTATCATGTACGGTGTTAGCTACGCGAGTGAACATGCTAACATAGATAAGGTGTTGGGTCAACGTTTTAAGGTGTCCAGTTGTGACTAGTTTAGTTTCAGGGTTGATGCGAGTGTGTGACAAGGAGGAGGAAAAAAAAATCGTTTGACATTGAGTCCTCCTGGATGAGCAAAGGCCTTGTGCAAACATTAGCATTAGCAAGAGCTGCTTGACGAGGTCATCAGACGATTTGGAATGAGAAGCACATGTTTTCAAATGGACGGCCTCATTTGCATAAAACGACTTCCCCTTGATGGTCCATTTGGACTGGCACAATGACTTCCTGCTGCCTGCCCGTCTTCCCCTTTTGGACTCCTGCTTCAAGTTGCTGATTGCTCGATTGAGTTCCAAGTGGAGCGCAGCACAAACCCCAGTTGTGTGCACGCACACCCACACCCGCGCACATGCACCAGCCTGTTAGCGGTTAGCTGCTAACTAAAGGTTTGGATTTTTAATGAGAGGTTTTTCCAGAAGGTTTTGGGATCAGAAACAGAACCTTGAGGGATGCCACAGGAATAAAGTTCGACCAAATTTGAGCGAAACACTGGACCGGTCCCTAGTCTCTCAGGTCGTATGTAGAGACAAGAACTTGAGCCCAGAATCGAACCCACCACCTGTGGACTGCAAGGCAGATGTGCAAAACATTAGAACACCATGCTGCCCCTAGCCACCCCCCAAAAAAAGTTTCAACTTCGCTGACTTGTGTTGCCGCAGTGACAGCTGTCAATCCGTCCTGCGCAGCAATCAGTCAAGACAGACAAACCAGCTCAACTCAAGCACAAAAAAAACAAAACAACAAAAACAAACCCAAAACAACAGACAAACAAGCAAAGCAAACAGACAGAAGAAAATTTTTCATCTAAAGTCTGCCCAGCAACACACGTGCAGACATTTGCAAAGCCAGACAATCACCACACACACACACACACACACACACACACACACAGATACAAATTATAAATGACATATTTTCTTTTGTTAAAAAAAAAAAAAGATGACCAAGATGTCATTTTTAACTTGTCAGTCCATTCTGCCCTTTTGTTGCTGTTGAAATGAAAACTTTGTGACTTTTCTTGTAAAAAGACAACATTATCTTAAAATGAAGTTGTGGGACCCTCAACCAACAACTTTCAATTTTTTTTTTTTTTAAACCAAGATATCCTTGATTGTTTTTTTTTTTCTTTTGGTGACTTTCTTCATGCGCTGTGACGACTTTGCTGGCCGTGGCTCGCCTAATGAAAAAGCGGCGCCTGGGCCGAATCGCAGCTGTGCTAATCGCCCCCGACGGCCCAACACAATAGACAAACACCCACACACACACACACACACGCACACACGCACACGGTTTAATGAAACAAGATGGCGGCTGGAGAGTAGACAGTGGGGTCAGTGTGCGTGTGTGTGTGTGTGTGTGTGAGAATGTGTGAAAGGTGGGGAGGAAAAAATGAAAAGAACAAAAAGATCAGCGCACACACACAGACACAGACACACGACCAGGCGGACAGACGGAAGGCTTTCCCGTATAAGGCGGCGGAGAAAAAGTGTTTGACGGAGCGAGTGGCCGCAAAGCCCAAAAAGTACTTTGAGCAGACAAAATGGCGGGCGGGAAAGGTTGTCATGACGATGCCACGTGACTCCGCCTCCACCGTGCTGTTGCTGCGTTGGGCCGGCGGTTCTGGTTCTGGCGCCGATGCTGGCTTCCAGTTCAAGGCAAGTTTTTGTCGGCTGGTTTGGATGCCCCACTTTAGCTTCAGCGTTAGCTTCAGTGTTAGCCTGAGCGTTAGCTTTGGTTTTTGATTTGGCTTCCTGCTGCTGGTTTGCTTTGAACACGTCTGATCAAATTGCCGAATTTCATGTGATGAATTAAAAATAAAAAAAAAAGGGAGGAATGAGTTAGCGAGAAGTCATGGAAGGATTGTAACGTTTTCTGCCAAAACAACGCAGTCAACTACGAGATTTTACATTTTTCCACTTCATTAAAAAAATGAATATACACAAATTTTGCTCCGTATTATTTGCTTCTGACTGCTCAAGAGAGCAAAATGCACACTGAATAATGAGCTCAATATGATTTAAAAAAATAAAAAATAAAAAAAGCACAGTGACCAGCTTGCAATTTTGTGTACCGCATTGTGAGGAGAAAATGGATTGGACGAGTTTATCCTTCGGTTGTGATGGCGTGACAACTTTCTGTGCCAATTTGGCTTTGGCTCCCTGCTGTTGGTTTCCATCAGAACAAATACGGGATTCATCCTAAACTGTTAAAAAAAATATATTACTGTATATACATATATATATTTTTTCACTCCATAAGTGATTGTCAGACTGTCAGAAAAATCGACCTTTTTCAAAAGAATGCTTCTCTAAAAATGGAATCAATTTCGATGGAATTTAAATTGCAAATATTTGCACAACAGTATTTGTGATTAGGATTGAACAAGAGAGTAAAATGAATTGGACATGATCACAATCATGCGTGGCTACGACTTTAATGTCTTGGAGCAGACAATTGCTATTGTGAAAATTTACTAAACAGGACTATTAATTTACTCTTATTGTTATTATTATTATCATTATTGTTGTTGTTGTGTTAAATATTTCATGTCATGAAATTACAAATCCAGAGGGGGGAAAAATACGATCCATACGACGGCCCTGTCTCAATCTTTTTTGAGATTAAATCCCCCACAACTTTATTAAATTGGAGCTTTGATTCATACCGAACGTCATTTTTACAATTCACTTCACAAGTTAAAAGAAATGAAATGATTGTACGTCAAATCAAGCGCACATGCTATTTGTGTGTTTTGTTTTTATGTATTTTCTACACTGAACTCACTCGCGCACGGGGCGAAAAGGAAACAGAATCGCTGGAAAATTGTCGATTTGTTGAAGGTGCGGCGGGGAAAGCAGACAGCTCATGCAAATGATCATCGGCACCGGCGTCGTCAAGCGTGCGGGCCGTGATGACAGCAAAAGAACATTTGATGACTGACGCACTTTGGACACTTGCGATATTTACAGCAAATACTTTCTCACATTTACGGTGAATTTCATTCACAATTTAATTTTCGTAAATTAAGTCTGTGTGTGTGCGTGTGTGTCCGCGCCTACCGACCCATACATGGGGGAAGCATAAAAATATGAATCCCGCTTTTGAAATGCTGACGTAGGCGGCATCGCGTCGACTGAAATGCTTGAAAGCAACCGTGAGAGGTCGAAATGTTTTTTTTCTCCATGTGTAGCTTGCGAGAAGCAGCAAATTGCAAACGTCCAAAGAGCAAATCAACATGCTGTAAAGCAGAAATGAAATCAACGTGTAAAAATAATGTCATCGTTCAATTGTGGAAATAAACGAGGCAAAGAAAGGCACAAAATCCGAGTGAGTTTTCTTTTTTGACCGCTGGTATGAGACGCTTTGAAATTGTGAAGAGGAGAATGCAGAGATGGCGTGAGGTGGAGCAGACAAAAATGATTTGAAAGCGCCAAAACCGAAAATTTATTTGGTCTAACTATTGACTGAATGTAGTCGAAAAGATTTGGGGGCACACGTTGGCTTGACATTCATGAAAATGACTGCTGGTATGAAAATGGAGACGAGAATGGCAAGTGAATTGATCAAGTAGGACGCCACCGTTTTATTGGGTCCGAATATTTACTCTGTGGACATCTCCAAGAGACGATCATCATTCAGATTTGTTATATTAGCACATGGGTTCATACAAGGAAACGTGTGAATGTGTGTGTGTGTGTGTGTGTGTGTGTGTGTGCGTGTGTGTGTGTGTGTGTGTGTGTGAGCAACATGTTTGATATTTTTCATGAAAGAAATCTATTTTTGCAATTAAAATTGGTATCAACTGAAAAGTGTAGCGCATTTTTGTTGAATAGAGATATTCATTTTGTGTATTTGCACATTTTGATAAAAATTTGCATGCAATGCAGCAACTCAAACTATTCTCAAACTAAAAGTAGTAGCAGTTGAGTTTTTAATCGTTTACAACACAGGTGTCAAAGTCAAGGCCGCATGTGGCCCGTAGCATCATTTGATGTGGCCCGTGAAGGCAAATCATGTGTCCGCTTCATGTTTCTGGCTAATTAATTGCCTTCACTTTTAACTACACAAAGATATGACATACTGCAAGATTTTTTTTGTTGAAAATCACTGAAAAACACTAGCTTCTGATTTCAGCTACCCATCAATTTGTTGTGTATATGTGATCATACGTTGACAGTCGCACTGCCCTCCGAGGGAAACCAGAACTACAATGTGGCCCATGCCAAGAATGCGTCTGACATGGTTTGAATAATGCATTTCCACTGTTTTAAATAAATCAAATGTTTGGCAAAGCAACAATTCGCAAATCGAGTATTTGAGCAATTATATATCTTACACCAATTCAAATGATCGTTAAATGAAGAGTATAGCTGTGAAATGTAAAATTACTAAATACATTAATTTACAATATTTGGAACGGTTTGAATTCTTTTCACCATTTTTCTACATGTAGGATTTTGGGGAAATGCTGCGATTCTGATGATTATCTAGTTTAAAATATGAGCAGTTGCAAGTGATTTTAAAGCCTTGATGAATCAATCTGGCTCGAGAGTGAAACTTGATTCGGGCCGTGATTGTGACTAAACATGCTTTATTGCTGCAAAATTGTCTTTAGCCATGACACACACCGTTCAGGCTCAAACGCTCGTTTCAACACACCGGCATATCCCCAATGGGCGGGGTTGTCTTTCTCAGTGGAAACATTCCACATACGTGAAGTTCTAAGAACGCCTGGCAAGAACTGTTCCCCAATTTAAGTCACCCTGCCTTTGGCTCGGAGGGGTAAAGGAAGATGCTTGGAAGATTAAAACGAGATAAAAGGGTTTGTATTAGCATTCAGAAAGCGTGTCTATTCACAGACTATCAGGCCGTAGGAAAGCTAGAGAGCAGTAACATCACATACCAATCACCTCGTGTAGCTCGTAGTCATCTTTGTTGATGGACCACGGTTGGGAGCTCAAGTCCTCCGACATGGCTGAGGACGTATGTGCAATTTGAGCCCGTCAAAGAAAAAGTGTGGGTGCCGCAGGCGGAACGTCTGGGGGTGAAAAAAAATTAGACAAGTCCCAGGCAATCCAAAGAGCTGCAACAGGGGCGACACTTTGCCTTCTTCGCGAATCCTGCGGCACTCGTGCTGTCATTGCCAAAGTTTGACACAAGGCTCGCGGCCCCGCCTACCGCATTCCTCCTCGGCAAATGTGGACTCCCTCCGCGGACATGTTGGTTGTGGTCACCGAGCTACTACGGTACCGGCATTGGGTCATAAATGGGAACAGAGTGGCGCCACACTTTTAAACACTCCTCATACTCATTCCTCATTAATTTCAATACAACATATATATGTACTATTTAGCTCGTCACCCCGACTGAAGCGCAAACGGCAACCAAAGTGAGGGCAAACCCGGAAACGAAAGGACGGCGTTTACTTGAGTTTTGATTGGACAATGTCCCACGGCGTCGCGTTGTGATTGGATGTTGATTAATGTCGAACGGGAAATGTTTCGTGCCGCGTTCAATGGCGACACCACTGGTGGCGGCTGAAATAACAAGCAATATTTGCTCCATAACGACACATAATGGACGGTTTGTAAAATGTGTTGCATTCATTTAGGCGATTTTCTTGAAAATCAATTGATAAAATGTTTTTTTTTTAAATTCATTCATTTAATCAACTATTTCGTTAAGTGATTTATTGTACAGAAAAAAGTTAGATTTTTGCAATGTGCCAAATAACTGGCAAATCAGTTAATATGTCAATATGAAAATTTTAAAAAATTATTTTATTAAAATCGACACGGTTCACTGCGGGTTTTTACATGTGCCAATATGAAAACAGTACTTATTGGAGTAATCAAGAATATTTTTGCAGTTTAGGTACTTCTTCATTTATCTCATAAAATAATCGGTTGGCTGATCAAATTTCCACAACAAAAATAGTAAAATATTTATTGAAAAAATTCAAATAGCATCCAAAAACACATAACCAGAACATGAGATGGAGAGGCACAAGCAAGAAGTGAGAAAGGCAGTCAGTCAATTCTAGAAGTGTCCTGCATATACGTTTACACTTCTCCTTTCGCTGAAATCTCAAACTGACAATCAAAGAGGAAGGATAAAAGTAAACACGGAACTTTGCAGTCTTCAACACTTGCAAAAATATCTTTGTGAACTGTGGTTTTCATCATAACAATCATAAAATATTTTCTAAATGAGATAAAACAGTTTTTAACTCCAGTCACTCCCGTGTTATGGTTCAGAATGACATCTTTCTTCACTACGTACGTTACATTTAGTTTTGTTTTAGGTCCCAATCGTTTCGTTATAGTTGATGGAATTATAGAAAACCACTTCTCAAAACATGCTTACAACAGTCACAACTACGGCAGAGAAAGAGCTTTAGCCAGTCGTTCCCAAAACCAGGTTTGCGTGTATGGATTTGTGTAGTCACACACGGTCAGGAAGCTTAAGATCCTCGGGAACTGTTTTGTCATCGACTTGTAAACAACAGGGATGAGTCGTTTAGTCCGAGCTCCTGTCATGACAGAAGGACACAAAAAGTTTAGATGTCACACATAACGTCAAATTGGCTAACATCAATATAATCTTACTTTGTCATGAAACAAGAAGAAAAGCACAATGACATCCTTACATACAAGTTCTGTAAGTTTACACACGTGTTGGTAAGATTTCTACTCATATTGAATGAATAATTAGCATGTTGCTAACAAAGTGTACATACTTGCTCATGCAATTGGGGTGTTGTTCTGACATTCTGCGTTGCTGACAGAATCTTATTTTGTGTGATTTACATCCATGAATGCAATGTCTGTAAGTATCTTTATAATATATGTAAAATAAGATTTATATTCAGGTTTAGAGTGCCAGAGATGGAGGGAATGGTCCATCCGCCTGTCCATGCCGGACGGATGCCCATTTTTGGGACAGAGGACGAGATTTTTTTTTTTTAAATGGACGAATTAAGAAATGACAGAAGTCGGTTTTAGTCCCTAACCAGGTTAAGTATGTGGTGTCGGGAGGCAAAATAACGCCAATGTTGCCAAACACCGTAGTTTGTCAACAGGTTATTTCATCTCAACAGTATTTTATAGCAATACTGCCACCTATTGGACAGTCAGAAAACAAAGTGCCTACGGACACCCGTTTCACGAACGATCAATCCAGCCGGTTAAAAGAGCTACGGACAGGGACGAAGGACGATTATTTCATGAATAAGGACGGAGGGTCGATAATAGAAGAGTACCCAGGTCACAGATGAGGACGAACGTGCAACATAGGGTAAAGTGTCCATTTCTGTAAAGCGCATTGAGCATCGTGTGAACAAGTATAAAAATATATCTATCATCCAATTCTTAAAATATCAGAATAGGCAGCTGCCTCCAAGAAATCTCTATCGGTCAAGTTCTACTTGTTAAGTCAATGTACCAATGAATTAAAAAAATATATATTACCAGGAGAGAGGCTGAGCGCAAACTTAGTCTGGAAGTCACATGCATCACTTTCAATGTATTCATCTGAGATTACAACCACCATCCTCTTACACCTGCACACATAAACAACACAGTGTAAGACAGAAAAAGTCTAAAAAACTAATTACAAAAACATATATAATGATGCATTATTAGCTCACCTCTTCTCAATGAGCTCGCTGGTGATGGTCCACACGCACGATCCGGGCAGGACGTTGCGGTCGAACACGCAAAGCTTCAGCCGGTAGTCCGTCTGCTCCAGCTCTCTGATCATCTCGTGCACGAACGCGATGTCGCTCTTACAGTAACAAATGAAAGCGTCGAACAGCTCGGGAGAACCTGGAGACAAGGCAGAAGAGAGGTGCTCAAACGTTTTGGGGCGTCTGAATAATTTATTGAATTATGTCATGCTTTAAAAATATGTTTTAGGCTTTGATGATTTTTTTAAAGCGTGCACTCACCATCCGGATTATCCTCCAGGGTTAGGCCGGACGCCTGGGGCGTACGAGGGATGCAGCTGTCCACCTCAGGTACCTGCAGGGGGCGAACGGCTCTTTTCTTCAAACTCTCGTAATACTTTCTCACATCCTCCTCTGGGGGAATACAGACAGAAAAGATAGTTAATAGGCTCCGAGTTCACAGTCTCTGTATTTCTCCGGTTTATCATTCATTCTATTTTGTTGCCCTTCGATGTTCATTTTGGGTGTGAACCTACTATTGGCCACTATAGGGTGACACAATATTATGTTTAACATTGTAAATTATGAAGAAGAAGAGAGAAAGCAGGAAGTCTTTCAAACTTTTTGCTAACGATTATTTAGCCGCCCATTTAATGAATATACATTTTTTTAAATGTACATATTTAGTAATATCTATGCATTAATCATTAGATTTAGCAACAAGTAGATTTTTTTCTGAAAACTCATGGCTATAAATTACAACAGATGGTAAAACGGGGGGAGACTTTGTAGGTCAAACCTAAAAAAATAATAATCTCAATAAAATATCAATATCAAAATATCTCAAAAACCCGATCGATGTGCTGGGGAAAAAAACGAATAACAATTAGGGACACATAAATCCATCTGATTAAAATTAGCTGCTTACCAGTGTCATTGGATGTAATGTAAATACGAATGTAATAATAAATACTTCGTGAAGTTCACCTTTTGCAAGGATGGTCTGGGCACGTCAGCCCCGCGATGGAGGGTAGTTTACTGTCCTTTTATTTTGTTTGACAACGTTTTACTCCCCCCTCCCCCCACCTTTGAAAACAGATGCTATGTCACATCCAAGTCAACTTGTAACATTCGTCAACTTTTGCAGGCATACTGTACACGGAGGTCAAGTCAATCGCGGATGGCGGAAGTCGTAACTGTATTGGTACGTACTTTCGATAGGAAACAAACAGGAAGTGGCTCCTAAAGCTAACGGGATAGTCAAAAAAAAAGTTTACCCATTAGAGGACGAAGATCCTCCACGACGTCGTTCCTTTCCACTTCTTCCAAGATGGACAACAACTTGCCTACGGTGGCTTCGCTCGAGCTCGCCTGCCAGTCATCCAAGACCCGCTTCGTCGGGTTGGGGACCTGCTGGTAGTTGACGATCTCCAGGTAAGAGAAGCCCATGGCCTCGGCTACCATCGTCCAGTCGGCGGCCACCATGGTGCGAGGGTTCAAGTAAAGGCTCAGTTTCTTCCTGATGGTCATATTGAGGGCGACCAGCGGGACGGCGGACAAGTCCGCCGAGCTGCAGCTTGCCATGTTTCTTGACTTTCTTTTTTTTTTTTAACGACTGCAAATTTGCGCAATGTACCTGCTGGGAAGTGCGTCACGCGTGGGCGGGACCACGAGGCACTCTTAGTCTCTCACAGCGATGTTTCTTGATAGTTTCCCCCGTTCATGTTGTTCAAGAGGACTAAACTAACATCCAAACGCTTTAAATGTGTGTATAAACAAAATACTAAATTGTTATCAAAGCTTATCAAACGTTACAATTTATCACTGTGTTGTGTGTAAATAATTTCAATGAGTCATAACGAGAGCCATTACTAATATTTTGACTCCCTTGTTGAATATTTATAATGCATTGATAAAATAAAAATGATTAGTTTACATTTCAAATAAACCATTTCATACGTTTTACATACGCATCTTAGATATTTCTTTTATCTTCTCTACAAATAATCTGTTTGAAAAGTGAAAATCGGTCCCTTGAGCTCCAAAGCCTTCACACGCCGTCTGCGTTGCTTTGCTTCCTTCATGCAGTTTTGTTTTCTTCTCACTGTGGAACTTCCTCAAATCAGCTCCCGCCCCTTTCGTCTCACGTGAACATATTTCCTATCATCGCCGGCTGCACAGATGGGTTACGGAAAAATATGATTGAAAGAAAAAATTAAGAAAACAAACCCCTCCCTGGATTAATGCACCATTTAATATGTAAGAAAACCAGTTTGATGAGGAGCATAACTTAAAACAGTTCAGTGTAACAGAAGAAGGCAAAGCAAAGTTGGCGTTGTGGCCGGTTTTGATCCAAGCTCACAAGTTTTTGCTTCTGGAAAAATAGAAATCAACGCCTCTGTCGCGATGCTGTTTGGGGTTGTGAGACGGACCTTTTCTGCCTCTTGGGTACGGCCCGGTATCGTTCTGTCAAACAACAAAAGAGAGTCAAGCATGCTGTCAAGCAAACTTTGTTGAATAAAAGGCTTTAAAAAAAATCACATTTGAGTCAATCTTATTGTGTTGTGTGGCAAGAAAGCGAAGATGTAGCTGACACATTAGCCTCTCCGGCTAGTAGACGACTGCTAGTTGTCATGATTGTACACATTTTGGTTATACAGTGAATGCCGGCCCTTCACGGTGGATAGTTACCGTGTCCTGCCGCAAATAGCAAAAAAATCCACAATTATCTGCCGGCACCTGCCAAAACGTATTTCTAATTTGCGCATCTAACCATCAAGAAGGTACAAAATCATGAAACCATGTTACATAAACAACTAAATTACTCAACAGAAATGCGGGTCAGCGGAAGTATTAGCAAACATACTCGCTTAAGTGTCATACTTTTGACAGTGTACACATGGATTCAAAAACTGCCACCAAATCAGACCATTTCCAATACAAATGAATAAACACCATCCATGAACTAAATCTAACAGCAAAACCAAGACTCCATTAGATGGCGCCCAAGTAATAATTCTATTGCATCGGTTTGAGCACAAAAACAGAACGAGACACAATGAGATTTTCTTACCTGTTTCTTGCCAATGTGTCTGCTCCATTCGGGCGCCACGACGACAGGGATGGGGTAAGTGTCACCCAGGATGACGTCTGCGTGCGACAGCGCCGCCTTGCTGAGGGTCCATGGCGTGTGCACGTCAGCCCCCCGGATTTTCTGCAGTTCAGGGAGCCAAAGCCGCACGTAGTCGCCCTGAGGTTTGGGATCCCGGCAACAACAGGAATAATAATGATTCAGTGAACCCTTGTTAATTGTGAGGGATGCATTTGAAAATACAGTGGTACCTCTACTTACGAACGTCATCTTCATGTGAATGTGAATCACCCAAAAAAAGTGTTCACTGGTCAGGCTCACTATGCTAATGTTTGCCTCGGACATTTTCGAAGGATTATTAAAAGCCGACAAAAGCAAATGTCTTTGGGTCAGTTCTTGACAAAACGCCAGGCAAAAACCACTTCTGAGGGAGAACATAAACTAAAGAGGGCAAAAAACGGTGAGGATGCAGTTAAAAGTTAAATGACCATCATTTTTATTCTTTATTCTTTGTTTTTTACATGTACAACTTTCATTTATTCTGCAATAATCTGATTGGAACATGTATTTGTTACATATTTCGATGCGTTTTTATGCTTTAGGAAACATGTCTGAATTTTGGAGAGCTTGGAACGGATTAGGGCATTTACATGGAAAACGCGTCTCTACTTACAACCTTATCTAGTTAAGAAATTTCTTCCAGAACATACCGGTAATCATTTCCTCAGTAGAGGTACCACAGTAGGTGAAATTAGAGAATGTAAAATGTGTTTGTTTTCGCCCTTCCCGTGCATATTATGGACATTTAAACTTGTTAAAAACGCAACGGATTTGAACGCAAACAAAAATTTGCAATCCATGTTGACCTTAGAAGTACTGTATCCCCACATGGCTCCTTTTCAGAAGGTCCAATGTCAACTTGGTCAAGTGGTATCAATATTTCAAGTATAGAAATCGCAGATTTTTACAATCTCGCCGAGTTCGCCGTGATGGACAAAGGCGATATTCTCTCACATCAAAATATGCCATACAGCAGGACCGCAGTGGGTGACGGAACGTACGTTACTGTCATAGTCAAGTGCTTGCTTGACCATGTTGAACTTCCTGTTCTCCCGGGGGTCATTTCCAATGCCGGCGCTGTACAGCCAATTGCCATAGTTACTGCAGACGTCATGGTCGATCTGCGGGAGGAAATTTGCATGACGTTTAATTCCCAGAAGTGCTATCGACACCGAGGAGGTAGGCCCCAAATTAAAAATGAGAACGTAGACGTATTAAATACATGTGTGTCAATCAGTGATGAAAACGAGCTATTACTTAAATTTTGTTTGTGTTTTTTTTTGTAATCATTCAAAACTAAATGCATCATAAAAACATTTATAGAATTACCAAAAGGTACTCAAAGTACTCGGCTCCCATCCTCCAGTCAAGGCCCAGGTCCTTGGTGAGGAAGCTGGCCACGTTTTGGCGCCCCCTGTTGGACATGAAGCCCGTCATAGCCAACTCCCTCATGTTGGCATCCACAAAGGGGACACCTGTACGTCCCTCTGGACAAATACAAAAAAAAATAACCCTTTGGATTATTATTGATACATATAAGCACGATCAAGCACCAAATGTGCCCAAATCCCCCATTGCAGCAGATCAAACCTTTCCATGCGTTGAAAAGTGTCACGTCCGTCTTCCAGGGAAT
Organism: Hippocampus kuda; assembly: GCA_901007745.1. Lineage (NCBI taxonomy): Eukaryota > Metazoa > Chordata > Actinopteri > Syngnathiformes > Syngnathidae > Hippocampus > Hippocampus kuda. The sequence continues at coordinate 24,228 of CAAKHF010023811.1, read as the reverse complement.
GGTTTTGTCCTGAAGTCCTGTAGAGACCAAAACAAAAATGTCTCCAAAAGCCATCCAACAGTTTTCATTAGATATAAACAAATTGAGTCCCTGATTCATAATTCACCTATTCACGGCACTTAAGTTATTCCCTGCACTGATTTGCTTTTTCTGTTTTCACCTTCAGATGGCCAAACCCTGTCTAATAAGGAAAGTAGTACAACAACTGAAGTCCAGGAAGCACGTTGAAGTGGTGCATCTTGACTATGAGACAAGCTACGTTTAGCCTTGGTTGTTAAAAGGGAATGGAAAACAATGCCTGTTGCGGTTATAAAGGTTTGATGAATTCACTCAACATTATGACAGGGAGGAATAAAAAAAACAAACAAATTAACTCATTCACTCCCAAAGACGTTTTTAGACGTCTTTTCAGAATTGGCTGGTACTGACTAAGTTCATTAATTTATGAGAACCATATTCACCTTTGACTTGAAACAGACGATTTCCATATTTCAGTGCTACGAACTTGAAGTAATCACGCCACAAAAGCTCAAAAATTACCCTGTGGTCAAAATGAAAGAGTGAGAAAACACACACGGTCAAAGTAACCCTTTCACGCACAGCCGTCACTACAGTGGACAGCTTATCATGTTATCAGGTTATCATTATTGGTGCATGAAAGGGTGAAATCATGTAATTAATAAATAAATAAAGCAAGAAAATCCAAATCAACTGACCAGTATGTGCTCTGATTGGCCGTTCGCTCCCTCTCGTATCGGCGTATCTGATGAAAAATGTACCTCGGTGAGATGCAGCCCATGGCCAGCCTGCAAAGTGCCCCGGCACACCTGATTAAAAGTCAGTTTGTATTTCTATTGACAGATTTCATCGACATCGAAAGAACTCACCAGGGAGCAAATTTGGTGGAATAGTCCAAGCCCACCAAGCCATTGCGCGTCTCCTTGTAGGCTGCGACCGCATCCTATGAAAAAAGACAAAACATTTCCTTCAAAAGCTGATATCCAGAATTGTAACGTTGTTGTCACTTGTGTAGAAATGAACTCACCGTGTCCCAGAAATAATGCTGAAGTCGGCGCAGCGCCTGACTTTCACCGCCAGCGCATGGAAAAGCGGAGCGGGGGTCATTCAAAGGTTCTGGAAAAATAGGTCATTTATTCATTTATTTTAATGGGTGAAGATCTTTGTTCATTGGTGAATTTTTTTTTAAATCGCATTTAGGAATTAGAGGAATCAATATGCAGAAACAAATGACTTTTTAAAAAATATTTTGACTTGTTTAATTTAAAAAAAAGAAATATTGTCGCTGCTTGCCTGTCTGCTTCAGGTCCGCTGCAGTGGGAATGTCTCCCTCCTGTAGCCCCCCTGGAAGAGGCTTGAGACGGTCCGAAGTGGGCAACTCAGGTCTAACTTGACTCTTGGATTCCACTTCCTTCCTGAACTGAGTGTAAACATCCGGCAGCCTGCCAAAACGAGGTTGCAGATTTTTATTTTATCATCATTTCCGGAAATTACTTTCTTCGAGCTTCTCATTGGCCATTTGTGTGTGCATGCATCGGCCAACTCTCACCTGGAAATATGTTGAAACGGCAGATCGTCTCGGTGGTAGAGCGTGGACCCCCAGCAGCTGTGCACTTGGACCTTCATGCGTGCGCACACGTCCTTGACGCCTTTCTCCACGATCAGCTCTTCAGAAGTGACCTGTGATTGAAGTTGCAATATGAATAAATATGATCATGATGTGAATGAGGCTGCTGTTGAAGGGTGCGAACCTCTTGGTGGAAAGCGACGACGCTGACAGAGCCCAGTTGCTGGATGAGGTCGGCCACGACTTCTTCCGGTTTGCCCTGTCTTACTACCAGGTTGCTGTTTAACACACAAACACACATGATGTTCTGCCCACGGCTGTGAAATGTTTAACAGTGTTCTGACAGGGAGGCAAATAACCAAGTTAAATTTGATTGACTTTGCTTTTTAAGTGTAAACAGTTGGAACTTTGAAGACATAGGTGTCAAAGGCCCACGCAACGGGAGTAGCACGATATCCATTGAACTGAAGGAAATAATGCAATTTCTTGACATTCTATTTTGTTATGTCATTTTAAAAGTTAAGGTTTTTACAATTAAAGTTAATTTTTTTTTTTTTAAACATAATACCCCTGACTCAATTTAAGGCAAGAAAAATAAGCCGGCTCCAGTAGATTAGGCAGAAATTACCTGCCCCTCTTCACAAGCGTGTTTCTGAGATCCCGGAGGCTTTCCAGGAGGAAGCGCAGCCGAAAAGGTCCCGTCTTCGGCAGGTTGTACTTGTACGTTCCCGCGTAATGCCTGGGATCGAAGCAGTACAGCGGCACGATGTGATCGGCGTGCTTTTGAGCAAAGTGGAACACCTACGCGGACGGAGAAAATATGCATCATAAAAACTGCACGATTAAATTGACAGTAATCTCCCACTAGTAGTCAAAGCGTGTGTGTGTGTGTAATATATATATATATATATATATATATATATATATATATATATATATATATATATATATATATATATATATATATATATATATATGCGTGTGTGTTGGGGTGTGGGGGGGTAAACCATGAACTGGTTGCCACTGCCAGCCAATCGCAGGGCACATTCGAGGGTTATGTAGCTTTACATATTGCTGTCGTAAGGGATTGTGGTTAATGTATCTCATTTCCTCTGGGGTGGCTTTAAGGTCAAGCGTTTTTCAGAATTCGAACGATGCTTCCGCGCCCTCCCCACACCCAAGTACTCCCGGGTCATCTCGTTGGGATAAGAAAAAAAAATCCTAGGAAAAGACGAGTACCGAAGACTATTTGCATTGTGTGGGCAACCGGATATACTGACGTGAAGCTCATCAACAAGCCAACATTGACGGTATAAGAGTTAAACATTTTCATGGTAGATTTTCTAAGATAGTCATTTTTGCACTGATATGATTAGTCAAAATGCACAGCTGAAAATTATTTTATTGCGAAAGTGTGGCCGGAACTTCCAACTGCTAGCTAATTTAACAAACCAGCTTGTAAAACAGAGCGCAACGACGACAAAATAGTTCCCTAAGATGTTTCTAAAACATGAACCGCGAAAAAGCTTACCAAACAAAAACATTTGAAGCAAAGCGCACTCTAAATGTAACGTTCTTTTTTTTTCAACATGACGTGAACGTAAATGCGGGTACTCACCTCATTGTCGTGGATTCGTAAATCATTTCTTAATAAACATATTATCGTACGGGAGGCAGACATGGTCAAGCGTCGATAGCTACCGAGTCGAACCACAACAAGAGCCGGTTCTGAAACACAAACAGCGGCCAGTAAACGCAGACTTGCAACCGCTGCGGCGCGGTCTTGTGTGGCCACGTTCTAGTAGTGGAGTCGGTCACGTTGTCAGACACGCGTTTGCATAACAACGCTTTCATAATTTTGTAATATATTTTTTAAACTCTATTTTTTGCATTCATGTTTCGAGACACACACCGTGGTAACAGCATCTGTAATCTGAACGCTTTTATGGTTTATTTTTTTATCGGAATTTTGTTGGTAGTCTCGGTGAAGTTTTTATTTATTGTGACAGAGGAACGATGCGGGACACTTTTCGAGTGTTCAATCAACGTGCCATGCATGTTTCTGGAATGTGGGAGGAAACCAGAGGACGCCGAGAAAACCCACGCAGGCACGTTGAGAACATGCAAATTCCCCACAGTAATCAAACCCACGACTTCTGCACTGTGAGGCGGACGTGGCAACCAGTCGTTCACCGTGCCGCCCGGTGGTGGAATTATTACGGAGCAATGAGGCGACGCTTTTCTTTCGCTTCATTCATCGAAACGTCCAGTAAAGATGACGTAATGCAACGGAGACCTCTGCTAAAGATGACGCCACACTTTTTCTGACTTGTTCAATAAAGTTTATTTGGGGGGAAAAAAAAATGACGCCACACTTTTGCCGTGTGTAATAAACAAAGTGGCTGGATTGCACGTATTATCATACTGTATGCAGTATGTTTACAATATCCGGGTCAAGTAGCTAGTTTATTATTATATGCAGTTTATTTACACTTATTCTGCCTTAAAACCCATCGTTTGGTGAAATGTTTTGCACGTTATAAATAATGAAAATTATTATATATGTTTTTATTATTAAATAAATCTGCCCCCGCACTTCAATTTTTGAATGGATTCATAATGTTTACACAATAATCCGAGACACATTCCATGGGAATGAAATCTGTGATTTTCAAACTACAGTATATGCTTATTTTTTTATTCCAAATTTTGTTTGTAGTCTCGGTCAAGTTTTTACTAACATTGAACATTTCTTGTGATGGGCCAGCATGGTGAATAGGGTTCACATGTTCTGTATAGTTGGCGGGTTTTCTTTTGAAGGCTCAAAATTGTGCATACAGTATTTGCAAATGCCACGGCATTTCTTAAGGTGTACAAAATCAAATGTTTTTCTAGTTGCTGGCAAAACAATTTTAAGCCAAGAGAACCCAGAAACATTTAACACACGTAAAGTGGTGTTGAGAGCAGTTTATCATCTCAAACCAACCGACCGAGGCAGATTGTAGTCAGCTGCTTTCTCATGTTGGGATCAGCTGGTTTTCTTCTTCCAGTTTTCACACTATGTATGAGGAGTGTGGTTCTTTAATCTCCTTGGTGCAAAAAGTGCATTGAGATAACTTTTGTCGTGAATTGGCTCAATATTTAAAAAAAAAATAAAAAAACTGACCTGACTTGAACATCTCTCAAAAGTTGAATTTTGTGCCATTTCTGTTGTGCTCGTTGGTCCGCCACGTCGGGTCGTGAAGAGTTTTGGGCCAACTGGATTTTGGCCTTGCATGAAAAATATGTTCATAAATTACAAAAGTTTGGACTCTAACAAAAGAAAAAATATATAATCTTGGTTGGCGGTTGACAGCGGTTCTCCGATTTATTTTAGCGCAGTCATGAAACAGCAGATGTGTATGATGAAAACATGTCCGTTTAATCATTAACGTGGGGATTGAAAAGGTTTTCCTTTGTGCGTTGCTGTGCAGTCCAGCGAGCGCTTTTGCCATGAGCACCTTCTCGCACATCCTCAAGGAGATCGGCGAGTTTGGCTTGTTCCAGAAGCGCCTGGTGGCCGCTTTGTGCGTCCCCAGCATCTTCATCGCCTTCGACACCATCGGCCACGTCTTTACAGGCCTCGACTTCCCACACTACTGCAATGTCGATTGGATCCTGGAGCGGGTGGATGCCAACCTGACCTTGAAGAGGCAGAAGGAGCTCGCCATCCCCGCAAGCCCGGATGGAAGCTTCCAGAGCTGCCTCATGTTCACGCCGGTCGACGCCGACCTGGAGACCATCGAGCTGTACGGCCTGAACTCAACCACTGGCTGCCTTAATGGATCCAAGTTTGAGGTGACACCTGGGGCGTCCAGCATTGTGACCGAGGTGAGACGGCTGTGGACGTCACTTCTCTGTTTTTGTCATTTAAGTTCCCCCAAAACATATTTTTTGTTTGTTTTGGCTTCCACCATCAGTTTAATCTGGTGTGTGATAGGAGGACGTTCATTGAGGTGTCTCAGTCCATTTACATGGCCGGACTTCTGATTGGAGGCTTCGTGTCAGGCGCAATGGCCGACAGGTACAAGGAGAGCCAACACATTCTAATGTGGATTGTATCAAAAGTAGAAAAAGTCGACATATCCTGGTTCAAATGCCAGGATTTTTTTTTTTTTTGATAGGGTGGAACTTGGATTTAACGGATTCTGAACCAACAGAGTCTAGATTTGACGGACAGAAAAAAAAAAGTGTCCAGGACACTCAAAAACGTCCATTTGTTAAAGTGTGTTCGTTCAATAACTGACCACAGTCCTTTCCTGGTGCTGTGGCACAAAAACAGTCAGACTCATACACACGTTTCCAAATTAGGCTGTTTTTGTCACAAACATACGGACGAGAGCCAGTTAACAGATGTAACATGGCGGCCATGTTGGCAGGGGCAACAGTTAGCTTAGCATCACTGTCGACACAAAAAGATCGTGTCATACCTTCCCATTTATATCGACTGTTTCGCTATGGTCTGTTGCAACGGGAAGAGATGGGAAAACACGCAGCACAGTGGCCCTTGAGGATCAGAGTTTGAGATCCCTTTTATAAGGGCACAAAAAAGTACTTTAATTTAACGATCACCGCATCCCCCAATCCGTTTGCTAAATTGAACTGTACTCATTGTCCTCAATCCACAATTTGCGGTCATAAAGTAAAATAAATATGATTAAGGTCGCCAATGCTATCTTTTGTGATTTATTTTTTATTTTTTTCAGGTTTGGTCGCCGCTTTGTAGTCTTGCTCGCCCATCTTCTTCTTCTCTTGTTTGGCGTCAGTACCGCCTTCTCTCCCGACGTCTACGTTTATATTGTTCTCAAGTTCCTGTGTGGCGTGTCCACGGCGGGAATCCTCACCAACGCATTTGTGATAGGTCAGTGTGGTGTGACCAGAACACATGCCATGACTTTTACATCCTGACATCTTTTCCCACGAGGCCACCGTTTCTTTTCAAACTAAAATGCAGTCTTGTGTTTCACCGAAGGTGGCGAGTGGTGCAAGTCATCCAAGTTTGCCTTCTGCACCATCGTCAGCCACAGTTTTTATTCCATCGGTCTCATGATATTGTCCGGCCTCGCCTATTTCATCCACAACTGGAGGATCCTCCAACTGGCTCTCTACGGCCCTCTTCTTATTGTACTCTCCATATTTTACTGGTTGGTACTATTACATGACACTTGAGCATACGGCTACAACATTTTGAGTGAGAAAATACAAAACGGTCAAGCTAATAATAAACATGCCGTACCTTTGAACCCGCCAGGATTCTTCCAGAATCGGCTCGCTGGCTCATCACTCAAGGTAGGAAGGCAGATGCCGTGAGGGAAGTGCGCAGAGCGGCAAAAGTCAATGGGAAGGAAATGTCGCAAGATCTGCTGGACAAGGTGAACATCCAACACAAAAGAAATCAGCCATCATTCATATCTCCAATTCATAGAAACCAAATAAATGTGGAACGCTTTTTAAACTTGGAAGTCGAAGTTCCACTGTACACTTTGTCAGCAAATATAATGTCCTAATGACATGCTTGGTTGTAGATGGAGGTGGGTGAGACACCCAACAGAGGCAGCATGGTGGACATCTTCAGGATACCATATCTGAGAAAACGTGTGCTTATCATGGGCTACATCTGGTGAGGATTTAAAACCTGACAGCGCACTCCGCTCGAGAGTGAAATAATCAATCGTCTTCAATGTGTACGACAGGTTTGGAATCACCTTGTTGTACTACGGCCTGAGCCTGAATGTTGGTAACTTCGGACTGAACATCTACCTGACGCAGTTGATCTTTGGCCTGGCCGAGCTTCCCGCCCGTCTGGGTTCTTTGCCCCTGATTGGGCGCTTCGGGAGGCGACGGTGTGAGGTCGTGTTGTTAATGTTTGCAGGGGCCACTTGCCTCGCCATCATTGCTGTGCCCAAAGGTAACCTTAACTCAAGCACAATTTTATAACAATACAACATCTGAAAAGTAGTTATCATTGTTTTTATCCAGACAAGAAATGACCCTTTTTTTCCCCCCAAGAAAATATTATACTTTTTATTTTGTAAATATCTTACCAGTACTCCAAATTCTGATATTTTTTGACGAGAAAATAAATACACAACTTTTTCTTGTGATATTACTACTTAAAACCCTAAAAATATTTGACTTAATATGACAAAATATTTACAACTTTTTTGTTGAGCGATACATCTGATGTTTTATCAAAAAATACATACAAATTCTGATCCAGATTATTTAATGCTCACACATATATTGTATGATCTTTTACTTTGGAAATATCATCATTTCTTTTGGAAAGGTTTTTCATTAAAAAAAAAAACACTTTCATCCCCAAAACATACAATATGAATCTCAAAAGTAACTCTTGTCATGTAAAAAAAAAAAAAGAAAAATACTGTATACCACTATTTTCTCTTTCCCTTCATTTTTTTCTTCCGAAATATATGACTTTTTAAAATGGTATTGTATTTATTTATTTAAATCCCGACTTGTCATTTCAGACCTTCCCGTCGTCGTGACCGTCATCGCCATATTTGGGAAATCTGCATCTACTGCCTCCTTCACCATTGTGTATGTTTACACGGCAGAACTGTACCCCACCACGCTAAGGTAAGGTAGGTAACCTCAAAAGTTTCATGCAGGAAGGGAAGTGGTCCCAGCCATAAAACAAACAAATTCCTTCCATTTGCTATGGAACGTTGTTGGCTTTTTGTGTGGTGCTAGGCAGAATGGCATCGGTCTGAACTCAGTGTGCGCACGTGTGGGAGGCATCCTGGCCCCCCTGGTAAGGCTGCTGGGCGTCTACCACGACGCGATCCCCATGTTGGTGTACGGCATCATACCTGCGAGTGCAGGCGGCCTCTGTCTGCTGCTGCCAGAGACCCTCAACGCCGAACTTCAGGACCATGCACAGCTCAGGTGAGTTGATGAGACCTAGGAAAACGACAGCAAGATGAGTTTTTTTTTTCCTTTCTTAAACATTAAAATGTTTTATTTTCATGTGCTTATTATTCATTCAGGGGCATTGACGAGGCATACGAAGCGGATGGAGAAAAACAAGTCCAAAGCACGGCATTGTAGTTGATATTGATATATATGTAGTTGATGTAGTTGATGATGGGTGCCTCGTTGCCATGGCAACAGATACAGATGCCTATTTCATGATCACAAATGAGCATTTTGGACACGTTATATCTGGGTTGTGGCTAGGTCATCTCCCAGGCTCTGTAGATAGGATTTGAGATGTGTCATGTATATATTATGCACTCCTGTATATACTGTATTGACTTTTTAATTGCTTGAATCTGCCTACCCATGAAGTGTGAAATCAATAAAGTAAGTCTGTCTATTTCTGAAAATGTGTTGGTTATGCACTTTCCCTCCCAAGTTATGCAACTGTAAAGCTAATTTTACACACTAATTGCCCACACATCCAGTTACACCGCCCATGCAAGTACTGTACCACCATTGACACCATTCTAAAACATTTTTAGATGGTCTCGATATTCATAGTTTAGACCATAAACCTTCCGGAAATTATAACACCACAAACTCATTTAACTCGGTTCACAACATTACCTTTACACAAATGAAATAAATAAATAAATATATATATATATATATATATATATATATATATATATATATATATATATATATATATATATATATATATATATATATATATATATATAAAAAAAAAAAAAAAAAAACAACCC
>CAAKHF010023809.1:95596-115533 GCA_901007745.1 Hippocampus kuda | reverse complement strand
CCAGTTGTTAACGAGGACCATGGTTCGGGTTTACTTTTTCCCTTTTTTCCTTTGTAATTTTATCTGTCATAATCACACACTCACACACACACACGCACACACACACACACACACACACACACACACACACACACACACACACACACACACACACACACACACACACACACACTTTAATCCAGGAGTGTGACGTGTTTGTATCCCTAGATGGCAGTAGTGAGTTAAGCATGAGAGCAGATCTAATGCATCTATGAGGAATTTACCAGCTTGTTAAGGCTCCTGTGATGTTGATGAGACACATTTCACAAAAAACATTTACAGGAAACACTGCAGAAAAAAAAAAGATGTGAAGACAAGGTGTCATTCTGTCTCTTATGTGTGGGACACAGCTTCTCCTTAGGCATAAATACGTACAGGAGGATTTTGTTTCGCTCTCTCATTCAGAGGAAATTAACTTGAAATTGCTCCTCGCAATTTTATACGAGCCCGGGAAACATCAGCACTCCAGTATTTGAGAGATGTGGATGTAATATGTTCATTTCCTCCAAGATATGCATGAAATTGGACTGAAGAACAATCAACTCTGTACCATAACATGTGATTGTTTCCCCTGACAAAGGCCATTGATGGATTTCTCTGTGAAAGAGGCAACGCACACACATGTATGTGTGTGTGTGTGTGTGTGTGTGTGTGTGTGTGTGTGTGTGTGTGTGTGCGTGTGTGTGGTGTATGTGTATGCGAATGTGAATATATATATATATATATATATATATATATATATATATATATATATATACAGTATATATGTATGTTGCTTATTTGAGTTTGAACAATGAAGTGACAAATGAGCATGTCTGTGTTGAGCAAGCTTGTTTCATTATAAATCACTCGTCTCTGTTAGGGAATGAATTTCATCATTTTAATTACAGTAAATATTCATGAAAAACACTTTTATGCCATAAATATAAAATATGACAAATTAACCGAGCGTGCCTTGTTGTGCCACGTGACCATGTTTTCTTCGGCCGCCCAGCAGACGACTTTCTCTTTTGGTGCAGTCGTAAAGTGAGGATATCCAATATAACATCAATCTGCTGTAACAATAAATCACAGAAAAGTAAAATAGTAAAAATAGAGAGTGAACAAAGAGAATGACACTCTAACTTTAATGCTACAAGTTTTTGGTTGTTGTTGTTGTTTGGGATTCATTGAGTCTGGGAACAGATTGACGGCATTTTCACTGAATCCAATGGGGAAATATTATTTGACCAATTGTATCTGATTATAGTCATCACCACAAGGTAAAAAAGCATCCCCGAGAACATTTGATCAGTAATGACTTAGAGCAACGACAGAAGTTACTCTTGCAGTGATGGGTAGAATGACAGCAAATTTTTCCAAGACAACGGTGTTTCAAAAATATAATGATCCATACGGCAAATGGGCTGCCAAACCTCTCCCTGATGAACAAGCACCGCCCCAGCCCCACCCCCACCCCAACCCCCATCCCCATCCTCGAATCCGCATCTGCCTGCAAGCAGTCCTGAGAACTGTGCTCAATCTCAGACCCAAACATCGACTTCCTCTTCCACGAATAACCGTCAAGAGAGACAACATGCGTGCCTATCTTTTCGCGTTGCTGGTTTTTACAAAATGGCTTTTGACTCACGAGGGCGGTCTCGCGCGAACCCGTCTGGGAAGAATGCGTAGCCAGCAGCGGCGCCGTTAAGAGGTTGTTAATGAGCCCGCTAAGATGACAGGGTCAAGGAGGGCCAGAGGTGGCCTGCTTGCTTCAAATAACAGCGGCGCCATCCAAACTCGGCGTTGTGGTCCAGTGCTTCTTCGACGGGGCTTTGCAGCACGGAACTTGTGGGGCCCGGAACATCCAAACATCATTTGCAGTTAATTATGTGGCCTTTTGCATTTTTGGTTAGCATGAAGATAAACTGACTTTCTTAAGCTGTGATCGGCTCGTGATAAGTTTGGGTTGTCGCGAAATGTAAGTCGGCAGAGCACATTCATAAGTCGGCATCACTGATTGTGTTTTTGTAAACTCGCTCCTCTATGCTCACGGCCATGTTATTAGTTGAAGCAATGCACACCGGCGAGCTACAATGGATGAATATTAGGGCTGAAAGATTTTTTGGAAAAAAAAAAGAAAACAATTTGAGTTTTTTTTTTTCCCCCAATGTCTTCTTCCTATATATTATATTTTTTTAAGAAACACAAGCAATAGATTAATCCATATCAGATACAGTTTAGTCTCCTAGGTTAGGCTTACGTTGAAACAAAGAACATGTGAACCATGAACTAATAGGGGTGATCATGGCAGTCATGATTATTTGGGGCTAGGAGTATAAGGGGTTGGTGGGTCCTTGGAAAAAGGTCCCCGGGCCCCGAAGCATCATACCAGTCAAAAGCAGTGTAGCAGAAGAGCTGAAAAGAAGACCTGCAGTGTGTGCAATTCACGCCGGCATGAAGGTCAGGCGGCACGTGGCTCCGTGTCAGTGTGTACTCATGACAGGCGTCCTGTATGTCAAGACCTGTGGTGCAAGTGAGTGCCACACATTGCATGAGTGCCTTATTAGGCTGACCTCGCCGCTGCCGTTCAGGGGAGCGCCTGCCACACATTGCCTCTGACGCAAATGTGGCGAGCAAGACCCGCTTCCTGGCCCACGAGGGATAATTATGCTTATTGACAGTTGCATGCTATCTTTTGGGGCCAGCAAGAAAATGTTGCTTTTAAAACGATTCGGACATTACTTAGTGGTGAAGAAGTTGTGGGATTTTTTTTTTTTTTTGCATGGACCGCACAAGTGGGGTTTTTTTTTTGAAAAAGAGGCTCTGTCTTCTGTTGACTGAAGATTAGCGTCAAACTAAACATCAAACAAAGAGATTTACCCATTGCGCAAAACAACGTTGCCTGAAGAAAAACGCCCACCAGCTTAAGGCTAGCACTGATTAGAAATCGCTATTGGCAGGCTAACGCTTAACAACAAGAATTGTGGTATCTTCAAGCAAAGATACTTAAACACAAATGGTCAAAAAATTAGATGTGGACAGACAAGAAATACCACAATGTTCCAAAGTATTTTATTCTTTGTGAGAGATGACCAAGGAAGGAGTCAGAGACAGGAACAGTCTCCTTAGGACTGAATTATGCTTCCCCCCGTTGAGCAAGGCAGGAACAGCAGAAGGAGCAGCACATCTGGATTGAACTGAAGCATTAATTCATGATGGACAAACTGTTTAATTCTTTACACGCCATTTAATTATATTATGATGCTGTGTTTTTCTGAAGTACCACTTAGTGGTGTGCTATTTTCCTTATATGGAGGGGTGGAAGGGGGAAACCACATTGCACGTTACAAAGCTACAGTGAGGAAAGCGCTGTTATCGACTAAGTCAGCACGCTACCAACGTTAGCACATTTGCCTTCTTCATTGCAAAGGTACGATGCGAAGAAAAACGAGCAACAAATCAAAACATTCTTCCAGCAGACAATGAGTGTGCTCTGGCTACCGGAGGGTGGCACGCCACCGAACATGCCCCGGCCAAAATAAGCCGTCAAACGTCTCGCTGCGCTGGAATGCAGCGCCCCCACCTTGGCCCAATCTGTTGACGTTAAAATGGGGAAGCCGCGTGTGGCGGGTTAATGACCATAACAAAGACAAAAGCAAGCATTTCGCTCTGGTTACGCTCTGCAGAAAGTTGAGCTCTAACGAGGCTGACAATTCCCACAAAGATGCATCGCGTTGCTCCGACAACGGCTTGAATGCACCACCACAATCCTTTTTTTATTCTTATTTTTAGTCTGTGCGGCTATTATTTAGTCGGTCAACTATAAACCGGTCCAATGTGTTGAAAGTTTGAGCTTGCTCGCACAGGACGATGCCTGAGCCTAACCCGGCGGACAGCAAGTGTCCACTCGTGATTTCATGTCTTCCTTCGCCACCAGATTCGCTTTCCATCCAGTGATTTCATCGCACGATTTCACAGAGCGGCTGCACATATTGCGCACACTAGAAACTGCCGCTAAGCGGGGCCTTGCACATTTCAAGCATTTATAGTACAAGTAAAATGATCTTAACGAATCAACTCGCTATTTACCCAACAGAATCTGATGATGAGTTCTAATTAAAGTGGCGAGGAAATGGGCCTCCTGTTGCCTAAGTGGGAGGGGATGAGGAGATGGCGCCCATACTAATGTTCGGTCGGCAAGGGAATTCATTGTGGGCAGTAGTTTTTATTTTTTATTTTTTTTCTTTCCATTAGCAGGGACCAGCTTGTCAAAGAAAGTCTAGACTGCAACTCATTACGGCTTCAGGCACTGGCATGACCGAGGTGGTCGTAATGTGTGCTTGACGGGTCTGGGGACTGCGACCAGTTGGAGATGTGGGTCAGCCGCAGAGCAGAAGTCCTGAACATGTGGCGCTATCAATCGCACTGACATATTTTTTTTCTCCTGACTGAGAGACACACGGCAAGACCGCCATCTTGGCACCCATGCACTGCATGTTATGAGTCCTTAACAAAAGAATTCAAATTACCCATGGATGCGATATCGCCGATCACATTGGTAGGATGGTTCTTATTGTTGTGGAATTTTGCGTTTGTATTTGCTGAAGTTAAAATCTTTTTTAGGAAGAAAGAAAACCAATGTGCCTCAAGGTGGGAATTTGGCAGTGAAACTCTTCTTCGTTGATCTGCTTGATTGTAAATAACTGCCACCCAGTGGCCGGGTTACACACTGCAGAGGAAGCCATAAATGCAAAGTGTTTAATTCTTGACATTCTATTTATTTACTATATTTAAAAAAAAATATATATATATATATAATATTATATGTGCCTTTTTTTTTCTTTTGGGGTGGGGGTGTGTGTGGCTGGAACAGATGAATTGCATTTCCATTCAATCTAATGGGGAATTATTCACTGTACAGTATCTGAATCCCATTTAAAAGTCCACTCCAGTAGGTGTGCTAAAGCTGCTGGCCGAATGAGGCAATGAACCTCTGCTTGCGAGAGAGTGAGGGAGCAGAATGACTCCCCCGCCTCCGCCAACCTCCCCATTTCCCACCCTCCTCCCCGAGTTTAAATTCATTGCCTGTGAGGCTGATCCAGTCCAAGCAGACCCCGGCACCCGGCACGGGCTGACCAATGTGATGAGTCCCGCACGAGCTGCGCCACCTTGACGACATTTCATCCGTGACAAAAGAAGACGGCCAAGAGCAGATCGAGGCACTTCTCCGTCTCCCATCCTATCCCATCCCATCCCACTCCTCTGTCTCGCTCTCTTTTTCTCTCTCTCCTTCATTCTGTCATCCGCGCGCCGCCTGCTGCCGTCGGCTGCACGGAGCCGTGTGCATGCGTCGGGGAGCGGGGGGGGTGTACGCTGCGCCGGTTCCTCTGGACATCTCCGAATAACGGTGCTTGACAAGCGCGTGGTGGAGGAGGAGCCCGGAGAGGAGGGAGGGGGGAGACTGGACCTGGACCGGGGCCAGGAGCGAGCACCGGGACCGGGGAGACGCGCCGTGGCTCCTGATCAGCCCGCTCTCTGAAAACATGTCCGAGTTTTTTCTCCTCACCTTCTTGGCCCTTTTCTTGGGATTATTTCCATGCGCTGAGCCGTCGGCAGTGCCGGATGAGCGCAAAGGTAAGGGACAAGCCGGGCAATGGGGGGGGGGTTTGCTCAACTTGGTACCCCTACGCATGCTTGAATTGTTCTGTGCATGCGTGATGAAGAGCAGAGTTGGACATTGACTTCTTGTCTTTTGTATGGCACTGTGCCATATCATAGCACATTACTGGCGTATTTGCGGAGGGGGCCGGGGAGTGCAGGGGGGCAGTCACGTTCAGCGTGTGCGTGTGCTATCATACAGTGCAGCAGGTGAACGTCTCCCCCAGGGCTGCGTTTGTCCCTCTTGGAGATTTTGCTCCGAAGCTCCAGTGTGGGAGCGAGCGCGCCGTTGATGTGGGAATGCACAATGTGGATCAAAACGTCATCCCTCCTCTGTGTAATTATTGGTGGAAAGCAGAGAATGACTTGCATGGGGGGGGGGGGGGCGGGGGGGCTGACTTCAATTTGTACTTGCAATTTGAATTTTGGTTTGACTGGAATAAAGTTTAAGAGGCTGAGGAAATCTTAAATTGCTCAAGAGCCTTTGACGTTGAAACATTTGTGGCATCTGCGTTTCAATCCGATGAACGATGAAGATCTCTGTCATCATTTATTGCATCATATTTATCATCATAATCATAAAAAAACAACACCATCAAAATCCAGAATGCCTTCAGGTGAAGCACCAAAGATCACATCCTGATTTTGATTGACGTATGTGCTTGGTGAGAATAAATTGGATTGGGTCGCATGGGATCGAAGAAAAAGAAAAAAGACAGCCCGGTTATTGGAAAACAAACATTTGCACATTATGAATTCCATGCACATGACTTCCATTTAAGGTCATTGGGATTTTCAATTCCATGGGAATAAAGTTTAAAATTGAGGAAGTGGAGCATTGATCCTCAGCAAGCCTCAACTATGAATAACAACTACAAAATTCTGTTCAATCTCGATATCGACGTTGAATTTGATATAAATGAAGTCATTCACGATTCTCAAATTTCAACAAGATCGCAGACAATCCTCTGGACAGCTCGAAGATCCTACTCAAGAAAAACCCCAAACCGCTTCACGGCTCATCCAAGGCTACCAAATGGAAAAAGAAGCTCGCGTTCCATCACGACTCCTTGGATTTTGAATTCTATTGGAATAAAGTTGAAAAGCCATTCCAAATTCTTCCGGCTTAACTAACAATTGCTGCACTCCGACGCACATTTTGTGGCAGCAGTATTTCAATCAGACACGCAGCAGCCACAAATTCTTATGATAAAAAGAAGCAAAAAGGCACATTTAATATTATTCGTAGCCCGAAAGTTGCCAAGAAAGAAATCTCTCTTTTTGAAAATGTAACATTCTGTGGTGGAGTTAATGATGCTGTGACCTTTGCCGCTCTCGAGCCCGGAGGTCACATTTCTCACACTTTTTCTATTTTCCAGCAATGGAAGGACTGGCTATGGCTGTCCTGAATTTCCCTTTAAACTCAAGAGTGATTAAAAAAAAAAAAAAAAAAGAAAAACAGAGTGAGCGAGCGAGACTTTTTGTGTTCGTGTGTATAATTTCCCTTGCAGCCACATGAGGGAAAAGGAAAAAAACAAAACATAAAGGTACTATTTACCTCTCTTACTGTGCATGAAATGAGAAGCCCAACACTCTTGTCCTCCCCGAGGATGCCTCGGCACCGAGGAAGGAAATAAGAGCGCCTCTCTGAAATTTCACAAAACGCTGCTGGCAATTTTATTTTATTTTATTTTTTTAACTATGATTATTTTGTGTTTGTCAACACTGCAGCGTTGAGATTTATTGGTGTAGCCAGAATCAAAGAGAAGAATGACATGGCACATCCGGTTGCCTCCTTTGGGCCGCGCCGACAAGATGAAAATGCAAACAGTTTTACGCGGATCGCGTACCGGATTTTCATCACCTCCCCGGCTCGCTTCACGTGTCCGCTCGCTTTTGCGGGCTTTGTGCACGCCAACAAACCAAGCGCCAATGCCTTCCCCGTCCTGTCCCTCTGCACGGGCATGGAGATTAAAAAAAAAAAAAAAAAAAAAATGGCAGCTCTCTGAGTGTTGTCTAAATGGAGCGTAATGATAACGGCTTGCAACACCAAAGCTGCTTGTCAGCCTAATTAGTCTGATATTAATTTGCTTTGTGGTAGCAGCATTGTCACATGCTGAATGCCAAGTGGTGAGCTGCTGCTTTCTGCCGCATGCAATTTCAAGTCTTCCGACATGCCCATTGATGCAATTGTTTGGCTGTGAATGAAATGAGCTATAGAAGTCGTCCAGTTAAAAAAAATAAAATAAAATAAAATCCAGCTCAAGGTTGTTTGAAATGCGTCCTCCGTTCAGGAAGATCCAAAAGTCATGTAGGACAGCGGGAAGGCTTCCTTTTTAGATCACAGAATTCTGCGCAAGAGAGAGCACGTCTACACGCCACGATAAATCAAGGATTCAATCAATTTCCATCCCTGCGTCCTTCGATTAATCCACTCGTTATAATTGGCTTTGCAGACAAAGAAACCTGACGTCCATCTTTTTTTTTTTTTCTTTTTCTTTCGCATTAACAGAATACAACATATCCCCTGCAAATATAATTACGCTGCGGAACAGCGACATTCAATGAAACGCGTGCCGTAAGGTAATTCCGGCCACAATAGGAAATGATTCCAAAGGATGAAGTTACATCCGAGATGTGTCGAGCCGGTGGAATGGATCACCATTCTGCGAGATAATTGAATTTTCGTCATTCTTGATGACATTCAGCATCCTGTTCTGACACCATTGATTTCGACCTCCGCTAGCGTGTGAATGCAAAATGGCTGCCTCATCCCGGCACATCACGGGTCCCTCTGGTGGAACGCACAGACTCACAGAACCCCGAAAAGGAACTCGAAAGAGACATCGGCATTTGTTTGTTTTCTTTTGTTTGTTTGTTTTTTTATGGAAAAGGCAACAGGAAGATGTCATTTGCGGCTTTAAGAAAACATCTTTGAAATTTTTTTTTCTTTCAAACGATTATTATTGTTTGAATGATAGCAACTGTCCGTCTAAAATTCAAAATCAGTTAAAAAAAAACAAAACAATACTCAAGCATGCGCAAATTTCCCACACAACCACAATTGCTTTACACAACAGAAACCCATTTCGAGTAGCAAATGTATTTATTTATGTATTTATTCATGTATGTATTTATGTTTTGGGTTTGGGCTGTGACAACCCCGTGCGGCCGCACAGGACGAACATACCAGAAAATGCCACCGCGGCGGTAAAATTGAGAATTTCACTTTTGCCAAGATGAACTGGAGTGCTGCTTTCATCCTGTGTTTTGTTGACCTTTCACGGTTGGCCGTCTTTTTTTTTTTTCCATCTCTATTTTACATATTTCTCGGGGGGGCATGAACACAAAACCAACACGAAGCGTGCCAAAGCCGCCTTCGGGGCTGGCGTTTCGGTCCACATCCTGCTCCGTCCAGGTGGCATCGCTGTCTCCTTCAGCGAGTGGTGTTCCTCAGGGCGGAAGGAGGCCAGCGCCACCTCATTACTTTCTTGGCCCGGCGCTCGGACAAACCACATGTGGATTCCAGTCAATACAAAGCGCAAAGAGGAGGTCTGCGTGAAAGCAAAGGTCGTTCGGCAGGCAGAGGAGGAAAAACCGTCGTCCGCCATTGTTGTTTGCGTTGCTCACATCCGACGGGCGCCGCCTCAGGTGCTCTTCAAGTGTCCCTCGCCGGGTCTTGGCTGGAAAACCAGACGAGTCGTCAGAAACGGTCCGACGGTTGCCCACGCCCAAAACATAAATGAGCAGATGAAGCACTCGAGGCGAACCGCGGCGTTTGGAATGTTTTCCTGAAAAAAAAGCACATTCGACGTTTTAGTGGCCATTACCGCTTTTCCGAGGGTTGTCCGAGTTAACGGCTGACTCAGCGCTTGCGTGCTTCTGTCAGTCTTTCGCCTGCTCTGAAGAGACCTTAAAACAGCTGACAGATCCGTTCAGTGATGTCAGCTAAGTGTTGCTGTCATCAGTCTCGGGGCAGAGGTGATGTTTGGCCCCTCAAGCTGCTCGAGAGGGCAGTGGACCGGCCCCCGCCCCGGCAAACCACACTCATTTGGGACACTGCTCGTCTCACTCCTCTTAGCCAAAGTCGCTAAGTGAAGCCACTGAAAGGGCCAGAGGGGTCAAACATGCAGGGATCGGGCCCCGTTGTAGGGGGCGCTACAATGCCATTTTGTGTGTGTGTGTGTGTGTGTGTACTTTTAGATGACAAGTTTAAAATATCACATTGATCGCCAGTCCCAAAAAGTGTGCAAAAGTTTGGTGAATTTTTGCTCATGTTCAGGCCCTCAAGAAATGATTCATTATGGAGAATGAGAATAATAATAATAATAATAATAATACATTTTATTTATAAGCGCCTTTCAAGACACCCAAGGACACTTTACAATAACAAAAAACACAAAACAATAGTCATTATAATAATATAATAATAATAATAATAAAAAATTCTTCTGCCCTCTCAACTGTGTCAGAAAAAGTCAGAATTTCATATTTTATTCGCTTAGAGCGTTTCATTGTTTGTTGATTGATAAAAAGTTTGTAAAATGGCAAATTCAAATGGTTTATTTTGTAATAACAAAGCAACAGAGAAACTTTTTAAAAAAAAAAAAGTCCGTGCAGCAAGCTATCATTTATTTTGACATTACTTTTGGTCACTAAGTAAAAGTTGGCCGACTTCCCACGTGTCGATATCTCCCTCATCATTGACGTGGCAATCCGAGTTTCACCTCCGATCCGATCTTCAACTCAAAATCGATGCCCAATCCACTCAACGCTGCCATCTACTGGTGTCTATTTGAATATACTTGTGGTTGCCGACAAACAATTGGATTGCAGTTGATGAATGCAAACATTCATTGCAGTCAATGGGCCAATATCACCTCGCCGTTTCATGCTCTCCAATCCAATCATCAATAGATTGTCTCATGTTATGAACGCCGTTGGCCGGAAAGTGACACACGACCTTGATTAGCAATTGAAGGAGTGAGCTTCCATTTCCAAATCTAATAATCTGATGTGCTCATGTCCTCGGAGGACCCACCGTGTGCGCCAGGGGGCTCGTATTAGTTTTTTTTTTTTTTTTTTTAATCTCCAGGTGATACTTAATTGAAAATGTGATTAATGAATCAATAAGTTTCCCGCTGAGGAGCCTTGGCATGACCGGAGTTAATTCCGAGGGAGTGTCTCGGCCATATACCGAAAGAGTGGCTAGAAATGGAAAAAAAAAAAAGTACATAAATTATTAATGGTGTAAAGCGCAACTGCTTTATTGCCAGATATTCTAATGAGAAGAGGTCTCATAGGGGCAGTGGTAAAAGAAAATGAGTTGGGTGAGAATGAGGTCATTATTGGGTGATGGATATGCTGCAATGCATCATAAAATCTCAAAGTGAGGCTGACGTCATGCGGTGTCGGCAAAACCTGGGCACACGCCCGGCGCCAGCTGCTAAAACACACGCCAACCAATCAAGGCGGCCGCGTTGCCGGCGTTTGCGCGAATCGGCTCCGCTCTCAAGGTTCCCCGTTGATATGCAGGGTTCCTGCAGAAAGGCTCTTGTTCGGTGGGGGGGGGGAATTCATACAAAGACTTTTTTTTTTCCTTTCAGAAATATGTAATTTATTCTTTGGATTTTTCAAACTTCCTCCATGCGTTGCCCATCAAGGTGTTATTGGAGTGCCTGCATACTGACGGCCCCCGCCGTGAAGGCTGTTTTGGAACGGCAAATCTGAATAAAACAAACATCGCAAGCGCCTGAAAAAGAGTGCGCGGCTTTAAATGTCTGTCAGTCAGAGGCTTTGAAAGGGTGAAGGGCAACCCCCGCAGGACAAGCCCCCGCATTATTCTGTGCTCTCGCCGTGCTCCGACACCTCTCACCGTGCCAGAAGCCGGCAAGTGAAAAACAGCGCTGCGAATTTATTCTGCGTTGACGTCACGTACGTACGTTGCATAGCTGGGATGTTGGGTTGCCATGGGATCGTTTTTTTTTTTTTTTGTTTTGTTTTCTCGCATCAGAGCCCGGAGAATCCACTTTGTTTTTATCATTAACCTTACGCTTCGCATTTCATATTTGCTGCGCTCGTCTCCTTTCAAAAATAAGCAAAACAAAACAAACCAAAAGAAAAAAAAAAGAGGAGCGCGTTTCTTGTGATTGATTGTCCGGTTCGATGACATGCTGCTGGCTGACCCGCATCGTTTTCAAGAAGCTGTTGCGCTGAGCTCATGCGTCACAGCTGACAGCGCGACACCGAAAATAATGTTGTTTGATTGTCACCGGCTAATAAATGAGATGTTGAGAAGGTTTGTTATGAAAGCAACAAGGCGACACTTTTCCATGCGTGATACGTCTCGGAAAGGTTCATTCCTGCTTTCCCACCAAAATGCGGAAAATAAAAACAACCCATTTGAGATGGTGCACATCTCAAGCAAAGGCGTTTGCCTTTGCTTGCGTTTTGCCTTTTGTTTTGTTCTCCCCATAAAAGTCTCGTCTGACCCGTTCAGTACTCTTGTTAGTTCCGTGCAATATGGACAGACTTTTCTAGAAAGGCCCTCATTTGACCTTTTCGACATTTCTCTACAAAACAAGAATTTTGAAGACACAATTTGTTCCCTCACTAAGGCATCCCAGTGGTTAGCGCGTCGAGCTCACGGTGCAGAGGGCGTGGCTTCCATCCCGGCTCCGGCCTTCCTGTGTGGAGTTTGCATGTTCTCCCCGTGCCTGTGTGGGTTTTCTCTGGGTACTCCGGTTTCCCCCCCCCCCCCACACACATTCCAAAAACATGCGTGGCAGGCTGATTGAACACTTAAAACTGTCCCTAGGTGTGAGTGTAAGCGTGGATGGTTGTTTGTCTGTGCGTGCCCTGCGATTGGCTGGAAACCGGTTCAGGGTGTCCCCGGCCTACTGCCCGAAGACGGCTGGGATAGGCTCCGACACCCCCCGCGACCCTTGTGAGCATAAGTGGATCGGAAAATGAATGGCTGGTCCCTCAATTAGGAATTGAGATCGATAAGAAGTTTCGATCATGAAATTGGAATCGCCATCCCCCCAACGCAACTTTTTATCTCATGTCTGGACACGCCCGAGATCATCTACCTGGACTGGTCAAGTAGAAGAAGCCAATCAGGCCCGCGGCCTGTGACGTCACCGCGGCGCAGACTCAAAAGCGTCGCGTCCCAGAGTAGAATTGCCGACGGGACCGAGTGACGCTGCGTCGATGCTCGCCGGGGACTCTTCTCCCCCAGCTGCCACCTGGCGCAGAGGCCGACGGCTCACAGGGCTCCAACTCGCAGTCTTGGCCCAGAGCTGACCAACACACAGGGAAGGATTCATCCCTCCCCCCCCAAACGAGATTCATTCAACAGACAAACCTCACGCCAGCTAATGATGCCGCGCGCCGTCCCTCCTAAAGAACAAACCACGCGTGCGGCAATTAAAAACTAAGCAACGCTATTCCTTGACACTTTTTGTTTCGTTTGGATTTGAAAAGGAAAAGGCAAACAAAAATCTACATTTTGATTCCAGCTTGAATCGCGAGATTTCGAGACGAACATTCAAAGGGGGAGTAAATATACAGATTAGCATGCTCTCTTGTCCATTATTAACATAAGACGCTCGCGGTTCAAAGCTGTTTTTTTCCACACAACGCAAACGCAGTAATGTATGCACCGCACGCTCATGCACGTTGATCCTCGAAAATGAAAGTCTGCACTGCATGTGAGTGTGTGTGTGTGTGTGTGTACGTAGTCATTTCCTTTCCTGCCAGAGCTAATTGTAATCCAGCCCGCTTGGATGGAAGACATACCAAGGCAGAGTGCTGGCATCGTTCACACTTCAGAGCGCAAAAATCAACAAGCGCGCACCTCGTTGACTGACCAGCGGCGTCGCATTTCGACCGACTAAGAATATCCACGCCGGTGGTGTTTTCGAATGCATGACTGAGGCCTGACTTTGCACCTTAAGATGCTTTTAGGTCTCGAATATTTGCGAGATGGTCGGATGAATCATTGAAAAGGGCTCCCATGGAACAGTTGGTGAATTGGACGACGTAAAAGAAAAGTCGAGCGGCCTTCGCCGCACCAGCAGCGATTCCGCCATCCCCTTGTCGCCACCTGTGATTGAATCTTGTGTTGTTTTGGGTTGCAATTGGATCATGCGCACATGCGCGGCAGCTGGCATCAGTCGGATGGAGGCTGGTTCCCTGACATGCTTCTGAGCAGTTCATCTTGGTTGTCTTCTCACGCTCCGTTGGACGGCGGCGTCAAACTAAACATTAAACAAAAGAGCATTACACTGTGTGTATTCCAAAATGACCACATCACTTTATATCAGCGAGTTTAATGTTCACGCATAATGGCACACGCTAACGAATATCATCTGTGTCGGGGTGATGACGTAACACAGACTATATAACAGCGCTCATGTGCATATATTCTTTATCCTCTGCACAAAGGGTATCGTATTATAGAGTGCTATTTTCTTTATTTGAAACACATTTTTTAAAAAAGTGCGCAACTGGACTGGATTAATTTCATTTCAATGGCAAAATATGTTTTGAGATAAGAGCGGCTTGGGTTGCTGAATGACTTATTTTTGTGGCGGAGCAGAGCTCTTCTCTTGATTGAAAGATTACTGTTGACAGAGAAAGAGAATTAAAAAAAATGTTTTCCAGACGGAATTAGTATGTCTGGTGGACTTCACCATAATTCTTCACAAGTAGGCTGATTCTACTTTTACCGGCTTGCTCACGGTGTCTTTCATGTTCATATGGAGCCATTTTGACAGTATTTTTGGATTGCTATTGCTGCCTTTATTCTATTTTCAACTCACACGGATTTCAAATTGAAATTCAAAGTGAATGCAATGTCGACGCGCGTGCCTCTCACGGCGCTTCCTGTGATTTCCACCCAAGGTGAAAGCCGTCATTTTAACACCAAAGGTGGAAAAAAAAAATACATGACGGTTTTGAGGAACAGACTTGTTTAAAACAACACCCAACTGAAATCACCAACCACCCATCAGTGTACTAAGCGATGTATTTATTTAAGAAATGTCCCCCAGCTATATTGTCAGCCGTCTTGTTGGGGGTGGGGTGGGGTCTTATTAATCCATTGCGTCATTCCTTGTTTATCGTAAAGCTACATTGTCCCGATAGATGGAAATGGTCGAAGAGTAGGTGGGGCCGAAGAAGACAGGACTTCTTTGATGTGCTGGGAAAAAAATTAATTCTACAAAATCAAGGAGTCACAAAAGAGTGAAACGACAGTGTCTCAGCGGCCATGATTGAAATAAGAAAGGCAGGGGCGAGGCCCCAGGGCAGTCGCCACCCTGATTGGCTGACACATGTGGAAAGGGGCGGGGTTGACCAGCACGCAAGCAATTCGGAGACACGAGGTCACTTCAACAACAGCCTTGTTTCTTTCATCGCATGCTTTCATAAGATAAGATCAGAAAACCTTTATGGGAAAAGCTGGGCTCATTAAGTTCAGAATGATTGATTAACTGAAGCTGTGTTATGGATCGAATGTTTGTAACAATTGAATTAATTCTCCCATGTGCTCGCTCTCTCTCTTACTGACAATTTGATCTGTCTGTTTTTTTATTTCTAGATTTTTATAACCATCTTGTGCAATCAAATACGGAGTCTCATCTTGACGCTCGTCCCTAAAACAACAACAACAAAAAAAACATCGTGTGACGCAGTAAACTACAAAATGTAGCGTCAGTTTTCACATTGTTGCTCAGCAAACCCATTGATACTTTTTCAGTCGATGCCGGCTGATAAACAGAACTCGTCTCACCTTGAGAGAGTTTATTCCGCACCACTCCAAGTAAATAACGAGCGAGAAAGCTAAATGCCGGCGAAACAGAAAGGACCAGCGATGCGTAACTCGCGCCTATGTTGTCTAATAACAGAAATCGAATGAAAATGACACCGGCGTGTGCATCATGTGGGCGTATGCTCGCAAAACTGCTCTAATGACTCGGAAGTGGAGCCTGTGAGACGAATTAAGTGCAAATGAAACCTCACGCTGTAGGCGGGGGCCAATCACTTGTACACAACGAGCAAATAAAAGGTCACACACAATAGTAATCATCAAATCATTTCCTAAACCATTATCTTTGCTTTTTTTTCCCCAATCAGTATTTTCTCCCAATTTGTTTCCTCACGTCTTGAAACATCCAATCGGCTTCTTTAGGGATTTTTTTAAATTTTATATATATATAAAAATATTTTAAAAAAACATATATATATATATATATATATATATATATATATATATATATATATATATATAAAATATATATTTTTTTTCTTTTTTAAATTAAGAACAAAGTCAGAGGTGCGCTCTCCAAAACTTGCTTTAAATTTAGCTGTGAAGGATCCCAGAGAGGCAATTGCGCACCCATTCAGATGCTCGTTTGATTCAGTCTGTTTTTATATTTATTTTTTTTACTGTTTCTGTGTTTAAGTACAGGTTTCCTGCCAGCATAAGCTTTGTAATATGCTTTTTCATCTCTGAAGTAGGTGATACATAACAGCTGGCGAAAACAAAGAGATGGGGAGAAAAGAAGAAAAAAAAAGCAAAACCTGAGTATGTTCCCGCAGGGTTAAGAATAGACCCACATCGGCAAAAAAGTATAATTTTTTTTTCATCACTTGTGTTTGAAGTCGCATGCACGTATTTCGAGCAGATCATAAAAATGAGATGCAAAGCAGTTGCAAGTGGAGAAATGTCACAGCTTACCCGCTGTCGATGGCGCTGAGACAGTGCGTGTCCGTTGGTGCGAACGTTTGTGACAATCGTCTTTCCTCTTTGAAATGAATGGAAATGCCAATAACAACAAAAAAATGTGTCGTACGTTTTTGGCTGAGAAAAGTAACACGATAAGATTGTACTTTGTCACACTGCATTTAGTGCTGCTGCTGCCCGCCATGGCCGCCTGGGGGCAGTATATGACACACAGACAAATGCACTGTACAGTAGCAGACGTCTCATCTCCTTGCAGAGGTTCAAGAATAGCTTTGAGTACTTTTATATTGACTGAAATGGATTGCTGCAAAGTTTTTGTTCAAATATCTGTTTCTTCAAGGTTTCGATGAGATCCCCGTTTTTAGTCAAAACACCACAATTATGGCTTCTGGTTCGGGCTGCCGCGATTGAGCTTTTTATTTTTGAAACTCCATTTTGGTCCACGTTAGTTCAACAGTGTCGACCACTAAATGGCAGCACGCATGGTTTCGATGACTTTTTGTTATATTGAATGTCAGCTGCTGTCATCCTGCTTTTTACGCCTACAGAAAGTGATGGATGCACGTTTGTTTTCTTGTCTTTGGATTTGAGTATTGATCTGTATTGTTAGAAGTTTGTTCATTGCTTTTGCTGCACTGTATGTATGGAATGTGTGATGATATTATTTTAAAAGTGTGTTTCAAGACTTTAAATGAATTAGGTGCTGGAAAATGCTCTAAAACATGCCTGGAGAGTATTTAAATCGGGTATTTCTATATCGGTGATTTCACTTTTTCTGGATGTGGTCTGTGACATAGCACCTGTGATGGAGGAGGTGGGGGGGGGGGATTTTACAATTAGCATTAAGCTAGCGGACTAAAGGCTAAGCTATACGCTTGTTCTAAATGCACAGTGTTCACTTCTCGTCGTTTTATGTTTATTCTGATCGTCAACTACAACTCGAAGTGACATTAAACAGCTTGAAACCTCTTTTTTGAAAGAGTTGTTCACTCTGCCATCGTGCTTGCTGTGAAATGAGTCGCGTTCGCTACCACCATACAGGCCCATTTGTAGCAGTCTGTAATGAAAGTAGTAAATAGTACACTCGATGGGACTTTCTTTCCACCCCAATTTAATTATGGAGCAAACTGCTTCGGTGCAGTTTGCATTAAACACTGATGTACACATGCAAAGCAACCTATAGCTCCATTTGCAATAAGTGAGGAAGCAAGTCGGTTACTGCAATTAGCAGCACGCTGAGAAAAATCAAGACCGGGCAGGTTGCCTTGCGCGGAACAATGGCGGCTGCGCGCAAGGCGACGGGGAAATGGCCACGTGACTCCGGTCCTAATCTCCCAAACAGAAGTAGAAATGACCTGACAAGTGGCAACCTCTCCTGAGATAGGCGCTCAAGAACGCAGCCCATTAACTGAGCTGACAAGTGTGCCTTCTTGTCAGCCGTGTCAAGTGTATCCAGTGAAGCTTGTTGGAAGGGACTGAAATATGAATAACGGCAACAACAAACATCTAAAAATAAATAATGATGCCAAAATGGCCTTGAAGGGCTGCCGCCGTCATCAAGCGTGGCGAACGTGAAATGACGGCTCTCGTTTTTAGATACTCTGCTCTCGACCCCCAGCTTCGCCGACACGTTCGTTTCTCTCTCACGTTGGCGCTTCGTCGTTCCTACCAATCAGTCAAGACAAAGAATGCGAGCTCCCCGAGGTCTGCGACAATCCGCAGACGATGTCTTGGGAGACTTTCGCTCGTCTGTCATCAGACCAGCGAGGGGCAACGACACTCAGAATAGTGCAATGCACGATAATGATGACGTACTGCTGTGACTCAGCAGGTTTCGGAGACATTATATGAGATGGGAAAATACGTACGAATGCTGCGTTGCTTCTCCGAATTGAAATCGGGTCTGGACAAAAACAATGTCAACAAAATTCATCCGGCAACTCCCCATGGTTAGGTGAGGCCGGTCACAGATGAGTGGTCGCGGGACCACCATTCCGACATGTTTATTTCATATTCAGACTCTTTCAGCGAGTTGACACATTGTAGGAGCACGTGGGAATCTGCGCAATTTATATTTACGTGTTAGTTTTCATCCCGGCAATTAGACGCCATGATCAGATAGACGAGAGCAAAGGCTGCGTTTCACACTGCGGGTTCGTAATGACAAGGAGAATATCGATGTTGATTATTTATGACCACAATATTTCACAGGGTTTTGCAAATAATTTCATACATATATTTCCTTTATAACCGGTCATTTTGGGTTGCTTTTATCTATCACAAGTGCCCTTGGTTGTCTGTTGTTGCTATTTGTTTGTTTATTTTATTTATTTTTATTTAACATAGTTATATATTTATGTTTTATGGAATTTTAATGTAAATATTTTAGCTGTGTGTGTTAAATGCAGTACATGTTTGCACTGTGGTTGAGAGAGAAAAGTAATTTCATCTCTGCTGTATGTTACACATACAACATGTGTAAAACATACGGCCCGAGGGCCGGAACCGGCCCCCAAGGAAGTTCGATAAGGCCCGCAGGATTATTTAAAAGTGAAAACAAAATGCATAAAAGACACGGAATGAATATTTTTAATAAGGTGCAATTCATGGAGTATCCGCTAGGGGACACACTGTTTTGATCAGAACAAAGGAAAGACATGATATTTTGGTTATTTATAGAGTATGATATAATTTTAATGGTCCGGCCCACTTGACAACTACCGAGGCCGTATGTGGCCCACAATGTGAATCGAGTTTGACACCCCTGACAGAGCATATTTGATAATAAAAGCTGACTTGACTTGACTTTTGTAATGGCTGCAGAAAATCAACCTTCAAGCCACGGAAACTTTTTTCTTTCAAAACCCAAAACTTTCTTCAGAAAACATTCATGATCTGTTGCCCACGGAGAACGGGCGGGGCGTCACCTACAGAATCCACAGCGCTGCCCGATCGGAGTTCCCCATTGTAATATTTAGCATCTGCTGCATTGGCGTGAGAGATTAACAGAACAATGGAGGGGAGCATATGATGCCACGCAATAATATAATAATCAGCTTATCCTTGCGTACGTGTACTGTATACTCGGGGAACAAGTCGCCAGATGAAATGTGTTGTCACGCTATAACAGTATCCGGATTAAACCGTGCGTGGAGACAAACCCGTCTAATCGTGAAGCCGCTGCTATGTAGTTAGCACAGTGATACTGCCGGCCCATGCTTTCCATTTTTCTTGGAAAATAGTTTGCCCTTTTGCAATCGTGAGCTGGAAAGGAACAAAAAAAAATAAAATCAATGATAACTGAGAATATCCTAAATGTTGTTTGTAGGCCTCTATTCTTTTGGCTTTAATTACTTCTTGAAAAGTTTTTTTGTTTTTAATAATTTGGTCAATGGAACTCTCCTGGGGATGAAACCGCCCTCAGCCAAAAATCACCATAACAAGTGTTATCGTCCGGTTTATTTCAAAGGGGAGTCAGGACATGTGGGGGTTGGGGGCGGGGGGGGGG
>CAAKHF010023809.1:71713-95576 GCA_901007745.1 Hippocampus kuda | reverse complement strand
GGGGGCACCGCAGTATTTTTCATTTATTTCCATGGCAGTAGAAATGCCCGCTGCAGGCAGAATCTCCCCGCGGTAGCCGAGCTCTTCATTATTAAAGCCCCCTCGCCGACCATCCTCCACACTGCTCTGACCTAATGACTTCCTGGAGAGCCGAGCCTCGCTTTAAAGTGCATTTCGAGTTTGCACTTTCTGGCTTCTTGTGGAGCAGCAGCCAAAGCGCCGCATCATTGTTCTTTATAGCATCTGGTGGAAGGAGAAAATGGGCTCTTCCTTTTGTGGCATTAAATATTGATGTCTATTTATAGATACGCAGAAGACAACTTTGGTGGAAGGAAAGAAGGGAAAAGTGCGTCAGACTTTTGATTTAGCGCCTTCGAGCTGTATCCGGTATCGAACGAGTCATCGGCCCAACGGGTGAGCGTCTGTTTTCGTTTATGGACTCATCAACATAAAAAGTCACGTACGCAATCAACACCTACGTGACGCGTTCCGTGTTGTCGCCGTCGGGCGGGAAGCTTCGTATCTCCCAAACCATTCATTTGCAGGACATACTAAAAAAGGCACAAGTATCCTTGACGACATTTTCAACACTGCGGACGCTCTGATGGTACGGGCATCCGACATTTGAGGGAATGACCTGTGCAAAAACAAAGTCACTCGCACGGTGACGTCAGATTAGGTGGAAGCACGGCCCAAAAAAGATTCCACTGTGTTTTTCACTTGATTGTTTAAATTATTTTTTTCTGTCATCTCAACTCGAAAGAAAGACGTGTTGCTTCTTGTGCTGTTTGCCGACGTCGCCTGCATTCGTTGTGCGTTCGTGGACGGCCTTCAGATGCAACTTGAGCTTTGTGCGGATGATAAAAAAAAAAAAAAACAGTAAGAACCGTTTGTAAATTCACCTCCAATTGACATTTTGTCCCGCATTACAACGCTACGGCTCAAGACATAAAGACTGTAACACGTTTGACGACTCTTCGAGTGGCGCCGAGTGAGGCGCCACACGGCCGGCGAGGTGCGCATCAAGTCAACAAATAAGTCCAAGGATGGCTTTTCAGCGCGTATGAAAAGAAAAGCAATAACGCCGTGGTTGCACGTGGCCGCGCTTCCTCGCTAACAGCCATCAAAGCTTTGATTGTGTGTTTCAACGCAGCGTTGGCTGAATAACCGCATGAGGATGAGGATTTATTTATTTATTTTTTTGCCAAGAGAGCGAAAGCTGCTTTGATGACACTTTGCTTCCCACGCGTGACTTTTCTGTCCTAAAAAAAAAAAAAAAACATTCCCGGGTGAGCGCTGGTTACTTCTATGGATGCAGGCGCTTGGAAATCAAACGCCCGCCTTGAATTGTCATTTTCGAGCGCGCGCTATTTGACACGTGCGCAGGCAGCGTGGCGCCCGCGCCGCCTGAAGTCGGCTCCTTTTTTACCGCCACCGGCCAACCAGGAAAAGCGGGACGGCCGGACGCCCGTTTTGTGAGCCGATTGTGTTCCGCCAAGCGACGTGCGAGTGCACAAAGACTTTGTTTTGTTTTGTTTTATTGATTTCATCCTTTGTGCCTTTCCACTGTGAACTTCGGGAGGTTTGTTGACTGAAGATCCTCATTGAAGCGAAAGCACTGCGCCGAGGCAGAAAGACTCTGAAGATGAATCTCCCCGCTGCTTTATTGATACGGGGGTCAAATGGCACGGCGTCATGCGAGCTTGGACGGCATTCATTATTTTGCCGAAGAGCGGCACGGAGGGCCCATTTTAGAATATTCAACCGTACGGCATTGTGTTCTTCTGAGAAAAGCAATCCAATCCTGCTTCACATGATCCCATTTTTTTTCCCTCTCCCTTCTTTTCGTAGAAATGCCACGACCGTTCCTTGATAACGAGTGCGTTGTATAATGATTGTCGTCACCCTTATCCGCTTTGCACTATGAAATGAAATGAAATGAAATGAAAGTCCATCCGTCCATTTTCGGTACCGTGCGTTCTCATTCGGGTCACTCGAGGTGAGAGGCGGGAGGACACCCGAGGTGGTTTGAAATTCAAATCCTACATGGACGTTACTCTTCCAAACTTTGATCGTGTTGAATGATAGAATGGTGTCCAATGCAAAAACGGTGTAAAACCATCAAACCTTTTTTTTTAAAAAATTTTCTTGACGTGGCTAAATGCAGTTGACAAATGTAGACAAACTTAAAAACTACTTGCTTCTTGTCCTGTCAGACCATTTACACAGTTTTAACTCATATGACAAAGACGTCTTTCTTTCTTTTTTTTTTTTTTTAATCGGAATAGTAATCGTGTGGCAGTGATGTCAGACAGGATTTGATTTCATTTCAAGCCACAAATGTAATTCGTCGACTGCTGTCGGCCACTCGCCGTGTATTTGGGGCACGGTCCGCGGATTGCTGTTTCTTTCTCAACCTTTTGAATTTGTTGAAGTAAAACCCGACTTGTAAGGCGCCCGATTTTTAATGAGTTTGTTTGCTACATCCTAATAGCAAAACAACCGTTCGGGTCGTTGTTATTCCCCCGCTGAAAGGCTCAGGCTGCGCATCCGACAAATAATTGCTTGGGATTTACATGCACGCCGTCGTGCCACAAGTCAGACACCCGGATTCCATTTGCTTCCTTGGACAGCGGCGCGGGGCATTTTTAGAGCGCGCGTCGGTGCCACGTGATGTGCGGTTGTCGTCTTGACTGACTGGAAGTCCAAATATCTTCTTCATCGCGGCTACGTGGCCGCTTTTGTCGTGTCGGCGGGGAAATATGCCAGCGTGGGGCTGATCCCCCGTCCGTCCGCCTCGGATGGGATTTACTGATAAAGATAATGCGGTCCGGACCCCCCTCGGTGCACTCGCATCCCGTCGAGCGCCTCCACTTTTGCCCACAAATGAAAAAGTGGCCGCGGACCAGAAAATGGGAAACCCGATCCACTGAGCCAACGCATTTAGCGTGAAACATGATGTTTACATTCGAACGTTGCCAACGAGCAACCATTATCAGTTCGGTGGAAGCCAAGATAATTGACTGGGAATTAGATTATCTCTGTCCAAACATGATTACGGCAAAGCTTAGTGGGCGTCTGCAAATGTTGATCTGTTGCTGGCTGTTGATGACCAAATTCAATCACAGAGAGGCTATTGATGAAGACATCATTCCGCCACAAAAGAGTTACACAAAAGAACACATCAGGGTGAAATGATTGTACAACACCTTTTGTTGGAAAGCCATTTATTTCTCTGAGGGGAATACAAAGATTGTTTTTACTTTTTATTTTCTCTACCCCCTTAAAGGCCACTTTGGTCGATCGACCAGTCACATTTCTTGCAGAGGATAATCATTTTTCAATGTCATTAGCTGCAATCGGGGCATATTGAACTCTTCATGCGTACTAGCATTGGTGGAAAGGCTTTGAAAGGAAAAGCTTCACATTTTCATCTTTCTGCCGTTTGGCTGTCGCCGATATTTGGGGATCCGCACCAAGGTCAGAATGGGTTCAGAGCTGCAGCTACCTCATGTGGCTGATGCGGCCATGCAAATGAACCTCAGGTTATGCGACTCCAAAACCAAACAATCCCGCTACCCAAAAAAACAAGTGAAAAACTTGTGAAACAAGTGCTGAGAAGAATATTTAATGAGGTCAATAAAAAGTAGTTTGAGGCAACTAAACTCTCGTTTTGCTGGACTGCTGGGGCCACAACAGAAATGAGGAATTACATGTCCGCAACGTCGCTCGACAACATATTCTATACATTTGATATCGATATGATTGGAATTTGTAACATTAGAGATGAAATGTTATGTTAGAATGTAAGGATTATTATTATTATTTTTTTTAATCCAATCTCTCGGTACTGATGATTGTCAACAAAGTGAAATGTTTATTGTTGTTGTTGTTGAGCAGCGGTCGTCCAAATGTCTCCTTTCCCCGGAGTGTCAGTTTGCGGCAGGGATTTGATTGGCATTGCGGCGAATGACTTCTAAACATGCCCAATGTTCCATGTAAGAGTCCACCCCGTCTCCGTCCCCCTCTCATCACCGAGGCCACGCTACGCTATCGAGGGTGTGCGGCTTCGCATGGGACCATGCGGCCGCAACGTCTTGGTGCTGCTCGTTCCTGCTTCACGGCCTTGTGAGATTTTGCGCATGAATCAGCAGGGACACCGTGATGGAGAGCCTCTTTTGGTTGCGTTATCGTCGTGTCACATAAATCACGAGTCATGCAGCCATTTCGAGGCGATTGCCACCATAAACCTTGGCTTCCAGGCGGAGACTATATATCGCTCATTAACGGGATAGGCTTTATGTTGAGCCACTGTGGTTTTGAGAAAGTTTTTGGGAAGACAACCGATTCAGCGCAGAGCTACACATTTACTGAACTACCGTGTTGGTATAGGAGCAGTCAAACTCAAGCAAACAAACAATTGAAAATCCTTGAAGGCTTGGAAGACAGGCCTTCGGTTTAGATCAGGGGTGTCAAAACTCATTTTTGTCACATGCCACAGTGACAGTTTCCTTCGGAGGGCTATTATGATTGTGAAAGCGTATACATGTTTAATCACCCCATTGTAATATTACATATGCAGTATGGAATTGATGTATAACTATAGTTTTAAAATCAAAAGTCAGGGAGTCAGTAGTTTGTTCAAACGTTTGTTCAAAAACTTCTGTTATAACATGAGAAAATGCTTGCAAAATTGTAACATTATTTTTTATGACATACAGCAGTTTGACATTTTGGTACATATCTTCGCAAGCGTCATGGAAGTTGACCTTGATTTTGTTTTGCGGGCCACATTAAATGAATGTGGCGGGCCAGATATGGCCCCCTGGGCCTTGAGTTTGACACCGTGGTTGTCAAAACTTGACTCAAAGTGTCACCTGAAGAGTTTTGCTGTAATCCTGCTGCAGTTTTAGCAGACCCTAATCAGTCCCTTTTCAAAAATAGAAACACTCGTCTTGGGTAAAAAAAAAAAAAACCTGTGTCCACACAAATGCTGTTTTATTTTTTATTATTATTATTTTTAATATTCTTATTATTTTTTTTGGGGGGGGGAAAGGGGGTCGGAGCACATTTGCAGGCTGTCAGGCAGTATTTTAGCCAGTCATGGGCTTGTTCATGTAGATGCTGACACCTCCATTAATCAGCCCGCCACGTCCATGAAGTCGGTAAACACGTTGTATAGGAATGGAGCCTTTTGAAACGGTACAAACGGGAGCGTCGTTCCAAAAAACATGGTTCAAACGTACCCATCCGTGCTTTCCCGTAGCTCCTTTTGAGAGATGTTTTCTTTAAACATTGTGCATGTTCAACCCCGCTTGAGTTAGTGATTAGTCACGATGCGTTTTGACAAATGAATCACGTCAGACTTGTCCAAAACGCCGCCCGTGTTCCGGCGCTGTAATCGTCCCGCCGCCGAGGACTCCCGGATGCCGCAGCAACTTAGCAGAGCGCCGGCAAATGATGTCGACAGTTGTTCTCCCTCCCGTCCTACTGACCAGCGATGTTGCTGCTCATAGCTCATACGTTATTCACATTTAATCAATTCTCCTGCGGGCGGCGTTTGCTTTGCTGTCTCCTTCTGCAGGAAAAAGCAACAACAGGCAAAACGGGCAAAGTGGGCAGATTTAAGTTGTGAGGCCTGCATTTAAAGGTTAGGCCTGTCATTGCCGCGTGGCTCTGGAACAAAGCTGACATGAACTTATAGGAGCGCATCTGTCGCCTCGGATCGACGCCGCTTTACCTGCACCGGTAATAAGATTGTATAGATCCGTTGATGGATTGTCCCAGGCGGTTATTACACACCGCTCCTCTTATCGCTACGGGCAGAGCTACGCTTAGCGTGTTCAATGAACGTTTTGGCCACAGACTTCGAAAAGTCGGTTTTGTGGCATTCTTGGGGATACGCTGCTGGTGAAAGTATTAAAAAGGCGAATCCACTCTTGAGAAATCTTTGCGTGCGATTAAACATGGCGGCACGCGATTGTAGGTAAACAAAGTCAGATTCAGACGCCTCCTATTACAAGATGGCAGCCAAAAAGTCCGCTCACTAGTTTAAACAAAGGCAGAGAGGCGGGGGGCACGCTATTTTGGACTGGTCACTAGCTAAACGTGGAACCTCTCGACGGTACGGCAAACACGCCAACCACTAGTTCACCGCGCCGCCCAAAATGTCCCAACTTTCAGTCATCCATTAATTTTACGTACCGCTTGTTCTCAGTTCATACGAGTCGAAGCCAACTATCTTTTGTCGAAGCGCACGGTACAGTCAACTGGTTGCCAAATTTTCAGAAACCAACATGTGAATAACGGCGTCCGACACAACATTTTGGTTTTCTCAGGGATGCCACAACAAACAGCATCTTTCGATCCTGCGCCATGTACAATGTTGTCAACTAACTCAAGAACCGTTGATACTCCTCCATGATTTATGACAAACATCGGCACCCCACAGGGATACGTCTTTGGCCCCATTCATTGCATTTGACAACATTCTAAATTCAAATTGAATCTCTCTGTTTTTTAGATGACGAGTGAAAATGGTTACGTCACATCCACTTAAATAAGCCTGTTTTGGATTAATTTCCGCCACTTAAACTACTTTGTCAGCTCATCGTTTCATTGCCGCACTCGTGGCTCTAAGACCTTTGAGAGAGACTTTGTTAAGATGACATCACCAGGTGTTTGCATTTGTGAAGTATGACAGTCTTTTTTTTTTTTGTCAGGTGTTTGGCATTTGCTCACTCAAGCAAGATGTCGTTTATTTATCTTTCCCGAAGAGTAGTGCCTTTGGCGACGCCAGGATCCTCCCCGGTAGGGCTGATGCCAATGTCCTCATCAAGCTTGGTTAATCGCTTTATTGTTTTTGTGCAAAAGGCAAACAAAGAACCGGTAATTTGAAGTTTACCAGAAGTTACCTTTTCAAGTGTATCTTGGACGCGAAAACCAAATCTGGATTCTGCCAGCACTCCTCCTCGACCCCGCATGTGGGCTGCAACCTCTATCTTTTCTCGGCGTGGTATTGACATGGGGCAGAAAGAGAAGTCAGAGTATTACGCCCCCAACCGTTCCAATTTCTCATCTCTGCTTGTGAAATGATGCCAGCGCTGCTGTAAACTTGAAACTGAATTAATAATGTACAGAGTCAATAGGCCTCAGGTTCCTATTCTCCCAGGTATCACCTTCAAGTGACTTTGCTTTGGTGTTGAAGTACAGACCACGAAGGGAAATCCTTCATATTTACTCCTGGAGGTAGTCGCGTCTATATCCCGTTACTGGCTGAAAATGCGCTCGCCCTTGTTGTGTCAGACTTCGGATTTGAAATCTTGATGACGCTTCGGTGCCCGACGTTAAGGTCAATATTTCCAGCATGATCGCGCCGGCGTCCGACGGCGCGTGACCTTTTGTCATGCATCGGAATAAAAGCTGTTTAGCGTTCCCCCCTGCGTGCTTCCTGCAATATTTCCATTTGGGTGTGCATAGGTTCTCTGAAATGAGACTGTTGCCTGTCTGATTTGTTTTGTGCAAACTGATAAGATATGCATCAGTCGGAAGCTGCTGTGGAGCCCGGCTGATCGATACCCGTGGCTGTTTTTATGAGAAATCTCAGCAGAGAGGTCTTGTCAGTCTGTCAGAGATCATTAGCAAAGCAGGAGATGTGTTTGGCGGTTTCTGCTGGGGAATTAAGAAAAAAAAAACACACACACACACACACAGGTAGGCATGACATTAATATCTCATTCTCATCCGTTTCCAATGCACGCTTGAGAAAACACAATTTGGTAAACAAAGCGGTTTTTCAAAAAAGCAAGGCCGGATTCCACGAGCTGTGCTATTTCTTGGACTAGCAACACATCTTAAGCACCTCTAATTGTTCTTATTGTTAAGCTTTATTCTCCCAAAATGTTTGGCTGTCATCGCGTCATTGGGCGCAACCGCAGTTGAGTGCACATTTATGAGCTTTATGTTGGAATCACTCCATTTTTTCACCCCCTTCTCCTTTCCCGGATATAAAGACTCAACTTAACTCAACTCAAGCGTATTTCTAGAGCACTTTAAAACAGCCACCGCTGTATACAAAGTGCTGTATATGGAGCAAATATCATATATACAACAATAAAACAATGAATTAATAACAAAGACAGTAGAAAGCAAGTCTGAGTCTGAGGAACTCGAAAATGTATGGGGAGCCAGTGAAGGGATGCCAGAGTAGGAGTGATGCGCTCCCTCTTACGAGTACCAGTCAAGAGGCGAGCAGCGGCATTCTGGGCCAACTGGAGACGTTTAATGGAGGATTATCTCGAGCGGTGTTCATTTTCCAAGCTGTGCATTTTTTTAAACGTATACTTTGCTGTAGCGCATCCTAATTACAGCGGCTGATTTCAGTCGATGATTTTAGTTCGGTCGGCAGCTAAACGCACGCGTGGCAACGAGTCAACCTCGTCAAAGTTTTCTCGCCGTCTGCTCGGATTGAACTTTTCGAGGATGACGTACTAGCGTTATTAATTCAACAGTCACCCAAGTAACATCGGATTTAATGAGCCGATGGCGGTTTGACGGTGCGGGTCTGCGTGTCCTCACACTTGCAGGGCTTCATCTTTGAGACACTCGACGTTATTTATGGGGCGCTTTAAAAAAAACAAGCGATGCTGTAACAAAGTGCGGTACATAAAGATTGGACGTAAATATAATGGAGGAAAGAGACTTTATTGCGGGTACATCAAAAGAGGTTATGAAAACATAAAACACAATGAATCATAAAATATTGATAATGCCAAACATACCGCTGGAAGAATCAATGTGCTGCTGGCTTGGGAGTTTCCA
Source organism: Hippocampus kuda (assembly GCA_901007745.1). Taxonomy (NCBI): domain Eukaryota; kingdom Metazoa; phylum Chordata; class Actinopteri; order Syngnathiformes; family Syngnathidae; genus Hippocampus; species Hippocampus kuda. Next base: position 86,756 of record CAAKHF010023809.1, on the reverse strand, counting down.
GCGCGGCGCTTCTACCGCTGCCGACTTAGATTCGTTGTGATTAGTGCCTGGCTGAAATTGATTTTTTTTCTTTTTTTTTTTTTTTTGCGGTAAGATAACCAAGTCATCAGATGATCAATTAAAAAAAAAAACATGTCATGAATAAAATAACTTCTTCGGTCCCCTAACGCTCAACACCAATTGTGTCATGGTTCTGTTTTTATTGAGATTAGATTTGGTTTTGTTTCATTGTTGACTGTTCTGGTTCTGTTCCGTTTGTGACCGACAGATGGCATTGGAGGGTGTTTCCTCCAGCCTTGCACCTGTTGATCATCGTGTCACGTTGTTTTGTTTGTCATAGTGGTGTGTTTTGTTATTACTTTGAGTTTTTTGGGAGGCGGGGGGGGTGTTCCAGGACTTTGTTAGTACTTTTGATTTTGTTTTTCTACTGCACACACGCAAGTGTTATGTTCATATCTTTTGTTCAGTACTCCCTGCTTCTTGTGCCTCCCTGATTTTTTTGGGTCCTCCACCATGACGCAAATCAAGACAAATTGACTGTTATAAAGTTAAGTACTAAAGGACTAAGGTATTGCAAAACAGAGATGATGTAAACATGTTGATGTATTAAAAAAAATTTGAACATTTTTCCAATTCAAAAGAGTTCATATTAGCCGATTAAATTGGTCGGCCGATTAATCCGTCAGGTTCTCGTTGTGACCGTGAATTTGTTCATTTCCATCTGCGTTGTCCTTGTCGGCCAAGCATAAAAACTCCAAACCTTGAGTCGCTGAAAATTGTGTGCGCCACACCGCAGTTTTGGCTTGAGGACATATCTCGTCCTCTTTCAAAACTTTTGATGCCATTTCGACCCCGAAAACTACAACCGACACAAATTCTCGCACATTTAACGACAGATTATTTTGAAGGTCAGATGGTGATCCCAGTAGCTTCGAGCATATTGAAAACAGAAACCGTTAAGCCATGTGACCTTTCCGCCAAAAACGCTGAATGCGTTGCCGTGCATCCGCTCCATTCAAGATGAGTGTGAAGGGTTGTTTTACGGTAAGACAAACTCCACAAAGATGGATTCCAAGTGACCGACGGGGGGGGGTGCAATGCGCCGGTGAGTACTTTCCAGGGATTCAAGTTGATGGTATTCACCCACCAAAACTCGCCTGTCTCTCCTGCGTAGCAGTGCCTAATGACTTAATGGCTGCTTAATTACCAAGCATGGCAAAACATGCTAAGAGGTGAGATTGGAGCAGCGAGCAGGGCGGGCGTGTGGGGGGTGGGGGGGGCACTTTACTGATGAGTTGTCAAGGGGCGGACAAACTGCCGCACATTTTTGTTGATTTTTGTTGACACTGGTCGCTACCTCAGATTAGATTGGCCAGCGGATCAGAAGCGTCAGAGCCGAGTATGAATTCGTCGTGTATTTCCGTTACGACAGTCGTCTGCGTTGAGTGAAACCTCAACGCTATCCCCGCAAGACTTTACGCAGTTGTATCAGACTTAATTTCCGCTAAATGGCACTAGACAGTGGCAAATTATGATCCAGTGTTTATCGCGGCGGAGGCTCAGTTGTTATTTTAGGTGCGGAACACCCATAAACCTGATTTCCTGCGAGAGCCGCAACCATTAAGCAGTGCGTGGCGCCTCGTTTTTCAGTGAAATGGGCCGTGGCACACAGATTTTTTTCCAGTTTTTTATTTATTTACTTATTTATTTGATATCACGCTCAGATCATTTCACCTTCCTTTGTGTGCAATATTATTGAGGCTCTTTAGGACTAATTATGAAAGACGGCATTGCTCAAGGTCCAATGGGCCAAGCAGTCCCCCCCCCCCATGACATCAGTTCAAAACTTTACAAGGCAACGACACAGGATATGTGTCAGCTCTCATCCTCTCGCCCTTGGGGAGGCGTTACAATCAACAATAGCGGTGGCACAATAAATGGAAATGAGGATTTTGCAGGCTCTGTTGCAGCATTTGCACTTTTGATCATTACTGCTCATTTCCCCATAATACAAAATAGAACACAAATTCTCCATAATATCCTGCCGGCCTGCCACGGGGATTGTGCCGAAACAGGTCAGGTGAAGGACAAGGACATGGGCCAAAAAAAAAAAAACTAACATAATTTAGTACAGCAGGTATTTTTTTTCTGCCCACACTGCTATTTTACAATCATAAACGAAAGAATCAGAAATTATCAGCGCATGCCCTGAACATTTTTCCATTTTCATATTTTGTGACGTCTCATGAGAGGGCTTGGTCTCACATCAGAGAATGGCACCAGCTACAAAATATAGCCCTCAAGCTAGCAAGGTCCGATATCTTGGAGATGTCACCTACTTCCTTGATGTTGGACGAGAAGTCTTCTCGCTTGATGTTGCAAAAACGAAGAACAAAAAAAGCCTTGACAACCGATATCTGGAAAAAAGAACGAAAAAAGGTGAGTTTAAACATTCTATGTAATGGTACCCAGCCATCTATTCTTTATCCTCTGTGAGAAGCAAAGACAAGCCAGAGACATCTATACTGGACAGATGGCCAAGTACTTTATCGCCTGTGTGTCGTAGACTGACAGATGAATGACATTTCTATTCATTTCAAGGGTGGAGGATAATTCAACCATTGTTGTACAACGTCAACTTGTATCTCAAGGCACCTTCCATACAGGGTTATATTTGCTTGAAAGGAAATGTCCTCGATAGAAATAATAATCCACATGTGAATTGAAAGCATTTCTGCGCAGCCTCGAAGGTGCTGAATAAATAATTGGCCGCGTGGATCGACAGAGACGTCCAGAGTGCTCTTGCTGTAAGGCTGTAAATGAATGTAATTAATGGTGAGAAACACCCCGGGGCCGACGGCGCCGACGCCACCCGCCTCAACGCGAACCTGACATCGCGCCGTCATTTATCAACCTGCACATTTTCCGCTCGCTTTTGTGAGGAAGTGTTGCTCGAGCTTCAGGTACATGAGCTGTGCGAAGGAGCGATTGTAGCGCATGATTGACAGAGCCAGTGTGTTGTCCGCTTTGGCCCCGCAGGCTTGAACGGCATCGCTTTGGTCCCGACCGTTGCCGGTGCTGACCCAAGTGGGCAATTACACTGTCGCAGCTCCATAATTGACTGTTGTATTTTAATTGGAGAAAGAGTTTGGCAGCGAGTACGAAGGAGCCGCGCGCGCCCTGCCTTCAGCCAGCTAAGAATAGTGCGCTCGAATCGCAGCATGCCTTTTGTTAAATGTTTGCACCCGCGGGCCTCAATTTTGAGAGTCAAGCATACGTGGCTCCCCCACTGAGGTGACTTCCATTTTTCCAGGCGTGGAGCTTCGCGTGTGCCGCTGCTGGCCTTGCACAATCGAGTTGAAGGGGTTTATTTTATTTTAGCTTGGTCATTAACTTTGCCGTAGTTCTCACTTGCTGTCATATATCGGACTTGCAAAGTAGATGATACGACTCTGGTCATGAGGAAAGTTGCACGCGTGAAGTTTTGCACGTAGAAAATGGAAAGATAAATCGCCTCGCTGTATGATTGGATGTGAGACGTTTCCTCCTCTGCTCATTTGGAATTTCCGACCGAGCAATTTCATTGGACCCGGATTGGATTTATTGCATGAGTGCTGAAATACAAACAGCGATGCTCTCAGATACGAGTGACCTGATTTATGCCATTTGATTTTGAGACACAAAGAGCCTGGAAGGGATGAATGTGATGTGTCGATGTCAACAAATTGATTTCAAGAAAGAGTTTGACGCACCCTGATGTCATATTTCTGAATGAAATCCGATGACATCCACCACACATTTCAGCAGGCGCGCAGAATCGGTTTGCCTCCGCGTGGATGAAATGCACTAAAATCGCGTTCCACCGCCTGCGCCACAACTTAGACCTCATTTTCACCTTGACTAAAGTCTTCCCACTATCAGTCACCAAATTGTTTGGTGCGGTGCAGCGTCTAATACAAAACACCCCCAGTCCACCCGAACGCCCATCGAGGCTTAGTGCGGTCTGTCAAATTCCCAAACAAACAAAAGTGTAAAATTTTGAGTCTTTTTTTTGGCTCAATGTTGACACAGATACTTTGGCGTATTAGCATGTCATGCTAACAGCTAATTCCCTGGCTTTCACCACATTTTACAATTTTATTTTATTTTTTGGTGTGTGTTTGAGGGGCAGAATAAATGTATAAATGCCACTTCATTTGTCATCACTCTTTACTATCAACTCATAAATGGAACTTGTAGGTCTATTGTTCAAAAGCAATCTCACGCTTGAGGTCGCACTGCGTCTGTCATGACTGTAATTCGGTCGTAGTCACGATCGGGCCTCCCCCTCGTGTGATATTGCTGAAATAACCTAATTGCAAATCATATTCAATTTGACTGCAGAGCCAAATGACGTGGTAAATTATGCATGACTATTTGATTGGCTGCCGGCTGCTGCCTGTGGTATTTCTTCAGTCTTTAGAGACAGCATGGCAGTGTGTGAAAGGTGAGGTCTTCCAGCGCTGATGTGTCTTTTTTTTTTTTTAATTTGAGGTCACATAACCGCATACACCTCCTCCCCTGCTACCGCTTGATAAAAGCCAGTTTCGCCTCAGGCCATCATGGGTGACATTTAGCACATGTTCATGCAGGTAAGATTTCCTAACGAAGCCATCTTAATATAGTTGCCCTCCTTACAATGTCGGTGTTCGAGGACATTTGATATATTTGACCTGAATGGCTGAGCCTGAAAAGAATAAGCCTTCGGTAGGTTCAATCTGTATTTTTAGTCGACATATTTTTACATTTTCTTTTTTTAAATTTTGCTGATGGGATTCTCCTACTTTTCAAAAAAATTGTCCATTGGAGCGACTGGTTGTTTGTTTGCGTGTGCCTCTTGCTTCAGCTCGCCCCGACCCTCGTGAGGACAAACGCAATCGAAAATATATGGGACTTTTTGCACAAATGCATTCATGTGAAGTCATTTGTCTGCATGATTGAATGGAACGAAGCGCCAAATGGATATTTTCGCATTCGTATGATTACGCCGTAAAATGTTTAATGGCCACAACAATAAAAAGCAGTCGCCTGGTTTACGACTGACATTGGTTCGAGAGTTTGTCAGAGGGATTAGTGCAATGACGTTGGGTAAATCATTATCATGGCCGAACGAGACGAACTGCTGTATTACAAAGTATCTTTAATGTGTGGAGATTGAGAAAGTCATCACCCACTGATGTGGGCAAACCTTCGACTAGTTAGCCTCATCTAGCTAGCGACATATTTGGCTACCAAATTGAATCAAAAGTAGAAATTACCATTTGTTGTATACTATATCCATTAGTTAACGAAAAAAATCCTCTACACCCAAATACTTTAACTCTTTTTATTCACTTGCAAGCAAGCAAATCATGTTTTATGTTTCTTGTTGTTTAAGAGCTAGCTGCTGCGGTCAAGACGTTTATGCTAGCATAACAACATATCCCCACAGCTTTGTTATCATCGTGAATTGACTGAATAAAAAACAAAAAAACAAAAAAAAAACAGAAAAAGCGGCTCACCTTAACTGAAAAAAAATTGCCACTTAACTTGAATGTTTGTATGTTTGTTGTTGTAACCTACATCAATTTTCTTAAATAAGGTCATATGGTGGGGGGGGGGAGTATCTTCACGTTCAGCCAACTGGCCTTTTTTCCCTCCTGTCTTAAAAGACAATAAGATCTCAATCAATAGACATCCTCTCTGGCGCTCTATATCTCCTTTTTATCTTCATGTTGTCTTCCGCGAAGGTTGAAACAAGTAACAAGCCTTTTTTTTTTTTTTTTTTTTTTTTTTAAACAGAGGAAAGAGTAGAGAGTACAGATTTCAAATGTAGCAAGTAAAAGGTATTGGACCGATACCTGAACAATGTATTTACAGTACAGTATTAATGCTTCATTACCCCCCACCACTGCTATTGACCACTTCAAGACGCAAGATCAATCTCAACTCTCAAGATTGTGCCTGTGTCATCTGATTTCCAACTTTCATGCTGCTACTTTCACCTCCGCTCCGAAAAATGAGCATTCTGTCACATCAAGATTTCAATATACATCAGCATTCTGAAAACAAGGACATTTCCCGGCCAAAAGTGGCTTGAGGCAGCGCTTGGTCAGGAATGTGTGGAGGCGCGATTATCTCTGATCCACAGCCAGAAACCACCATGAAATATTTATTCCCAGAGCAGCCCTCGGTCCAGCCTCCAGACTCCTTCCAATACACCCTGGAGACTCGCTAAAAGCTGCGAATGCTGTGGCTCTCGGCGCTATAAATGTTGCTCTTCAATACCAAAACATATTAGCATCCGTTAATGGAAGGCGGATCAGTTTCAATGAGCAGCTCTGTCTGAAAGTGAACAACAGCTCTGCTTTCTCCGATAATTCAGTTCAATATAGCCCCACCCTCTCCTCCCCCCCAAAGTGACTGTAATTAATCTAAACATACATTGAGGTCATTTTAACTTAGTGTTTTTTTTTTTTTTTTTTTTGGTCTTCCTTTGCAGACCTTTGAGTTGTAAACGTGTACAGTCTTGATTCTTGTCCAATTCGGCGGCTCAACCCTATGGCAAGGATTGATTGCTTCTCTGCGGATTCCCTGAAGCCCACTGGGCTGTGCAAATGCCTTTTGACGCGGGGGAACATTTTTTAATGTGTCAACTGAGACCCTAGGCAGATTTATCGGAAATAAATTACAGGCACATTATCCAGGTAGGAGAAACAATGGCCGGTGACTGAGTGCGCTTTTCAAAAAAGGCCGAAACCTGAACGTTTTTGACAAGTCTCAGCATGACTCAATCGATTACCTGGGTCTTGGCATTAGCTACTGATCATAATGACACATATAATTAGGAAGACACATTTTCAGATGCCATAAAAATAAAACATGTCTGTCGTGTTGCAAATAGATAGGTTACGTCACAGTTTATCTTCAACAGTCCAATTTAAAATCTCATATAATATGCTTTGAAATTTAAACATGAAACAACATTTAAAAATACGACTCAAAATAAGAACTTTTTCTTTTTTTTGTCAAGACAAGAGCCACATTTCTTTTTGCCAGCCCTCTTCAAATCTTCCAGCAATTTTTGAGAGGTGACTGTTGAACAAGGCTCACGTTTGGATTTCATTACCTCTGGATGTGAAGACAAGATTTGAACAGTTGGAAACACAAAGCAATCATCAAAAATCCTCACAATGCCACTTTTGTCGCTGCACTGAAGTGATTTGTTTTGTTTTGTTTTTTTAAATCAGCATGAACTCGAGTCAACCAAACTGTGTCATGCCAAGCGTCATTTTAATCAAGCCGCAGAAAAAGAAAACATTCATGCCTTTGAAGATTAACTGACCTCTGGGTGACAGTAATCGTTTGCAGCTAATTACTGGCCTACCTGCGTCAACAAAGTGTTGTTTTTCACACTGCAAGCCAAACAACAATCATCACACACAAGCGCGGCGCTATAATGAGTTAGATAACAATAATCCAAGTTTGATGTCGGCTGTTGCTTGCGTCAGACCCGACTTGCTGGAGTTTTTAATTCCGCGTGGCGACAATCTCCCCCGCAAGCAATTTCAGCAAACAGGCCAGACGAGCAAATGATACAAATTAAAATCAAACACAATGTGTGTTTTTTTTTTTTTTTTTGGCTGCCTGTTGCTTCTCAGTATTTTTAAAAATAAAGTGAGCACACAAAGGCAAAAGTCGACCAAAATCGCCCTCACCGACTCCATTGATGTATCATCACCTCTTACCCGCCTCCTCGTTTGTCGGTCAAGGCGCTTCTTTGAGCGGCTCCATTCTGTTCGTGTCAAAGTGCGTGTGGGTCACATGACTCGGGGAGATGACGGCTTTCCCCGCACGCATGAAGATTTTCGGTCATAATCTTATTGGACGTTCTTTTCAGACATGAGAAAGTCGGCCCATTGACCTCCGCGGTCGGGAAAGGGCAAAATCCGGACATAAAGACGGCCCGATTTTCCTTCGATGCGTACCCGCGCTTACACATTCCTCTGCACTTGGTATGTCTAAATATTGAGGCACTCTTGTCAGTACACCAACGTGCACGCGAGGAGTAGAGTGATTTCGAGCTTCTTTTCAGGCCCACAAAATTCGAGCCTCTAGCGTTCATATTCAAAGATAATTGGACAGTGAAACAATGGCATTCGCCCATGTAGGAAAGAGCCCAGATGGGAAGGCAGATGGTGAATGCAAGCTGAGCGAAATGAGCAGGGTGGATGTCAAAAATGTCTCGGAGTATTTGGAGTTTTGGTACAGCGGAGGCGCTCCCTACTGTTTCCTTCGAAGCCATTAACTTGAAGGGTCTTGGGTCGCGCCGGATGAGGTTCCACTAATGCGCCAGATGTTGACATCAGAATGAAACTGAATTGATTCCCATCTCCGAAGACAAAACAAAACGAAACAAAACAAAAACGAGGTTGACAATCTCGTGAATAATGGCTGTCCTATCAGCCATGATCTGATACAATGTGTCAAAGCATCCCAAAGCGTGTCCTCTGATTTTGTTTAAAAAACACGACTTGGCATTCATGTTTTAATTCATTGGGGCGTCTTAAGCGGATCCAGCGGCTGTCAATGAAACAAGAGAGGCCGTGAATGCCGAGTGCATCAATATTCCATTTAGAGTTGTTTGTTGTCAGACTGTTATTAGGTGCGGTCCGCATGGGGTCGTTTCAGTCGAGGGCCGCCACTTGATTAGAACCATTCATCAAGTCGGTGTCGAGAGGATGCGGACGAATCCCCGGCGAGGCCGTGCGCTTTTGTCTTAACACTTCATTTCATCTTTAGATTTGACGAACGCGGCGCCGCCGTCCCCGTCCGCTTCCGTGGAATCGGCGTTGAATTTAGTATTCAGACAACTTCCTTGTTAAGCAGCAAAACAATTACACTCACATCGTCACGAGAGTCGCATTGGTTTGCTCACGGGAGCCGCACTGAGAGATTAACTAAAACATGGGGCAGATATTAATTCGAGACCTCTATCATTCCATTTCCGCCCATCCCTTGGAGGATGCTCCGGGGTAATTTGCCCTTGAAGCTACATTTTCCTTGTTAAGACCGGAGGGCTTGGCTTTCATCTCAAGCTTGCTTCTACTGCACATTTGGAACACGTCAGATGTATGTATGCAGTGGCAGGCAGTGCGGAATGTCGATCGCAAGTCATACGCTTGGGAGAAAGCTGCAGTTTTAAGCCAACATCGGCCAGAACTGCAAAGGTCACACTTAAGAACTGCCAATGGCCTTAACACTTGTTGTTTGTTTATCACTAATGGACAATCCAGACATAGAAACCTTGTTGGCTTTGACAATTTACCCAGTACCAACCGAAAACAGAATGTGCGCGGAAAAACGTCTGTCATGGTTACCCGTCTTTTACGCTAATGGCGGTCGAACAAATGCTGTCGGAAAATGAGTGCAAAATTGGCTTTAATCGGGCGTCTGGGTTGTTGTTTTGCTTTGGACTTTGACACAGCTTGATCCTTTAAGGTTAGTGTTTTGTGTCAACTCTCAAGAAATATGTCTTGCCTACAAATTACATTTGCTGCAAAGAGCCTACATTTTTGGGCGGCTAATGTGGAGCTCATTAAATGCGTTATTTCTCTTTTATGGTCTCTTGTCAGGTACCTTATAATATAGAAAGAGTGTCGGAAGCTTTTATTTCAGCATTATATCAGCATTAAAATGTTTTAAACAGAGGTTTGTTTTGATTTTCTGCCAACATTTGCTGAACTTTCCATGGTTTGTACGATGGGGAAAGGATTAGAATGGGCGGATAAGACCTAAAAGCCCTTTCGCAGTATCAAACACTTCGTAAATTACCCACAAATTTGCTGTTCATAGTCGACGATTTCCCAGACAGTCTTCAGTCAGAAGTGTCTTGTACCACCTAATTACTTATTCTGGTGTTTTACGACTATTCACAATAGTTTAGCGGTTAGCGCGGGTCCACCATCTTCTGTCGATGACTTCTCATCCTCCTTTAGTGCGAACATTACTTGTCAAAACCATAGCATGGAGAATTAATAACTAAGATGAGCAGCTCTGCACCATCGGAAGAACAGCTTTTAGCCGTATTAGCTCTCCAGCAGCAGCTCGTAGCTAGCAGGTGTGGCGCAAGCTAGCATAGCGCGTCGTTCCCCTGCTGCGGGAAAAGCAGGGAGGACGGTTGACAGTTGGACGTGGGCGTACCAGTTCTTGCTAGCAGCTCGCTAGCTAGCTCGCCATTTCCACACTGCAACGGATACAATGATGTCACAAGCGAGCGTTATCGCATTTGGTCGGCAGGGTCCCAATATACGCCAAAGGCCAAATCCTCGATGTACAACACATTAGACATGAACAAAGAACAGAGGAGGATAAGTGTCATAAGAATTGAAACAAATGACAGCAGAGTCTACGCAACCATTTCACAGCGTGAGTACCAGACTTGAATTTTAAACCCCATTCCAGCTCGATGACTTGATCCGACATGAGCGGGCATAACACTCTTTCAGAGGGTCAGAGCAACCTTGACTGTAGCCTGAAAGTAAAATCGGGAGTATGGAGTCTGTAAAGCTTGAGCTGCCAGTCGTAAAGCATATTGCAATAGATTTTCTTTTAGAAGCTTGACACTGTGGAGTATTTCCTGAATTCCGACAGATGCATTCCCAACAGCTTGGCCAGAAATACTGAGACCTACCATAAAATCTGACTTTCGAAAAATGCTTTCACAGTTAATTGCCGATTTGCAATTGTTTGAGTGAGGTGAGTTCTCATCCCAAGGCTTGTATGGTATGAAAAAAAAAAAAAGTGGCAAATTCCATTTCAATGTCTGCTGCACAGATTATGGCCACAGGGAGAGCGAGATGCCAGGTGGCCCAACATTTGAAGAGTGGTCACTTGAGTCACCTTGCTTGGGGCACAGCCTGGGCACTTTCTGGAGTTTGTGCGTGTCGGCTTCAGTGACTCATTGTGACCGCAGGCCAGCGCAGTCTATCACCTTCAGATGGCCGCTTTCCATTGGCGGAAAGACACTTTGACTGCGGGTGTTCACAGCCTGAATCTTACACAGGTCGGGTGGCACGGCACAAGCTGTCAGATCACACTTGCTTTTCTTCCTTCGAGTTGTGCTAATGCTGAGCAGGGAGCGTTCAGTGGGCAGAGGTTAAAATGTACCCAAAAATATGGGTTGCGATTTTTCGTCATTGAAAAAAAGAAAAAAGAAAAAAACGTCCTGTTCTGGAAAATGCAACCCTTTTTCCAAAGCCATTTCATCTCCTAGCAAATGAAGCCAAATGCTCGGGACCAGAGTGCGCCACCAACTACAACCCCTAGGGGGCATATTATCACGGAATCTGTTGCATGCTTTCAAACAACTTCTGGAGTCGAGCCATCTGTCGCTTAACTGTCATTCGTTAAATATCTCCTCCTCCATAGCTGACAATGCAGTCTGATAAATTGACGCGCTCAATTCGAAATCAACTTTCAAACTGGGCTGGCAGAAGCCCCAGTTGCTAATCCTCCCTTAAGATAAATAATCAATTGCATTCCCGATTCTGTGCGTCAGCAGTGTCATGCAAATATTGATCACCCTCAGTGGCAAACTGTCCGGTGGCTCCACCATCGATGCCAACAAGAATTCGCTTTCTCTTCAGCGGAAGTCCCACACGGAAAAGATGGCGGACAAACCAAATCCTTACGCGTGGCTTAAATTCCCAGAGCCCGTTTCGCCTTTTTAGAGAATTACTAACTAGCAAACAGTTCTCCTTGGGCTAACATGAAGTCATGTTGGCTGATGAGAAGAGGAAGTTGAGCAACAGAGAGTGCCCGTGTTAAATTGTGCTCTCTTTAATTAGAAACACAACCGACAACCTGGGGGGAAAAAAAAGAACGCTGTTGAAACAAATTGAGATGTTTACCTTTTCTTCTGTGATCATGAGATAAACGTTCTATTGCTGTCATTTTTTTTCTCATCTTACTGAAATACCGATGTATCCACTTTGCAACACATCAGAAGCGTAAGATGCCGGATGAAAGCAACAGCTGACAGTCACGCTAAATGGACCTCACCAGAAAAGGTCAATGGAACATTTCAGTCAGGTCGCTCGTATCTCAAGTCAGCACTGCACCTTGTTTCATTTTTTTTAACATATTGTATAGAAAGACCCTCGTGGATTTTTGTTGTTGTTGTTGTTAACTCCTCTCTGAAGTTGTACGCCCGTTATCGACAGGTCATTTGCGGTCCAAACTCGGGCGGCTGGCGTTGATAGATGATCCCGCCGCCTTGGCCAAAACACGTCAGCTTGAACGGACTGCCGCTCCCGCAAAGCTTTTGCCCGATGCGCCATGATTAACCCCACTTTTCTCATCCGCCGCGAGAAGCGACCTCGCTGACGCCGAGCGTTCTTCCGCATCCACTCAGTCTTTTGTTTTGCTACTTGGACTAATTCTAACTGATGTCCTTTCGTTAGCGCCACGCACGGCTCTCCGAAGTGCTAACGAGCACCTTGGGCCTCCACGAGACGATGCGAGTGGGCTCAGGGATGAGCTGCTGGTGTTTTGCTATTTAAAAAACAAAACAAAAAAGAAGAGCTTCTTAAATCCTGAGCTTCTGTTTTGTTGATGTGATATTAAGCAAGGGCCCTTAATGGTGTTTACGTCCCCTTTCATTACTTAAATGGCGCATAAAATAAGTGCTGTGCTTCTTGAAGTGACCCCAAAGCGACTGTCCGCCTCATTAATTAACTGCCTGAAAGGTCAAGTGCCTCGTGATGCCCGCAAGTTCCACCTTGTTCTCCGCGATTGGTCGCAGCAATCTGTGTTTTCACACCCAATTGCACTGGCAAGTGAGCGAAAATGACGACTCGCGCTGGCATCAGATGGCCTTCATTTATTTATTTGGTTTTTTTGTTTTTTGTTTTTTGTGGGACCCTCTCATGCACCCAGTAACCCGATCACGTGATAAGTCGTCCAATGTCGTGACCGCTGTCCCTGAAAAGGTTCATCGATATGAAACCAGCGGAATGGAAGGTGAAAAGCTACTCAGTTGACTTCACAACAAGCAGCATTTTGGTCAATAGTGGATCATTCTTAAAAAAAAAAAAAAAAAAAAAGGCCTCGGATGTTTATGGTCACTCCCAGTTGCCAAAACCAGACGTAAAACTGCGAATTAGAATTTGTGTCTGCAAAACGACCACCTTGATGAGCCTTTCAGTCCGCTCGTTGAAAGGGACCAAAGCAGCTTTCCGCCGTTAACTTTCGGCATCGAAATGATTCTGGATGACCTCTGATGCAACGGCCGTCTCATTGGTCGTGAGTTATTTTGGTGGCTATTTCTCTCAAACCCGAACTGGGTAAACGAAAACCCCTTGCCTCTTTTCAATTAATCAGCCCCCCAAAAAAAACAACATTCAATTTTACTGTTTCTATATGCGGCTGGAATTTGCTCATTTGATTTGAGATGGTGAAACGGTGGTCCCGGAACGAACGCCGTCTGCCCAATCCCGCAGCCCAACATCTGGTTTCATTTGTCTTCATCGTGACGCATCTCAAAATGACCCCGTCTTGTTCATCTTAATCCTAACGGTCTGTTTTGCGCGACAGGCCACATCTGATGACCTTTTGGAGCTTTTATTAGCGCGCGCGTGTGCGTGCGGCAAATGCCATCTGTTCCAAATCATCGCAGTTCGTGTCTGGTGCAGCGTCGCGCTTTCGATGGCGCGCGAGGACCGTTTCTCATTTCGGCTTCCCACCTTCCTTGTCAGATCCAGCAAATTGATTTTAATCAGGCAATAATGAAGCTCTGATCCTCCCTCTGTTGACTCACTTTCATGCCCCGAAGAGGCTGACCCCATCGACTCCCCTAATGGATTTGAGTCATAAATGTTTACAGTTTTGTCCGATACAGAAAATCTATTTCACTGGCGGTCGCGTCCAGGAAAGACGGATGCGATTGCTGGCGGTGCTGGCTGTGATGTTTCAATTGTCTTCGAAGACACAGCGGCTGCTTTGGAGATGCATTGCAATCGTCACGTTGTGCTTGTGTCTTGCTACCGATAATTGATATGACGGCGGCTAACACGGCGTAAATGATGCTTTCACGGAGGCATTCTCCACCAAATGTGCAAACGCTCGAGATAGCTTGAAATATTGTTCCTTTCCGTAAAAAAAAAACAAAAAAAAACAAAACGAGATGCCGTGATAATGGAGTCAACTTTTCCGGCTCGTGTGTGATGCATAGGTGGAGTAAAGGTGCAAAAGAGAGAGAGAGAAAAAAAAACCCGGCGAGGTTTCTTTTCTCCTGCCCCCCCCCCCCCACCCCGCGTCGGTCATATTCTCATTATTGCCCTGCGTGCTGCAGTTGTGCATTTGCATGGTATTATTTTACATAAATAAATAATCTCAGCTTGCGGTGAAATGCCAATACTGCTGATTTGTTTGTGGCCCTCCACTGCATCGCTTTTATTGATTTAACGCAAAGATAAAGAGTGAGGAAGTGCATTACAAAAAAAAAACAAAAAACAGCAAACAAATAATGACAAGCGATCCCATCAGAGCAAATCCACTTACAAATGAGGCATTGTAGTTAATTCCCCAAATGCTTTAGAAAAAAAGTTTTTTCTTTGTTTTTTTTCTTTTTAATTAGTCATCCTAAAAAAACATTGTTTACTGCATAGCAAAAATTAATTGGATGCAAAATATGACCTTCGCCAAAGGAATGGAATTTTATATAAATATATATCTGTATTTTTTTAAAGTAAGGAAATATTCTGTAAAATGCGATTTAACTTAAAAAAAAGAAATATATATATATATATATATATATATATATAAGATTTTTTTTAAAGTCAGGAAATATTCTGTAAAATCTGATTTAAATTTTAAAAAATTGTATATATATATATATATATATATATATATATATATATATATATATATATATATATATATATATATATATATATATATATATATATATATATATATATATATATATATATATATATATATACACACACACACACACACATAC
>CAAKHF010023809.1:17646-34527 GCA_901007745.1 Hippocampus kuda | reverse complement strand
TTTTTTTTTCCCCCCCCCCCCGCCCCCAGACCATGATGAATGTGCCCAGTATGGCTCGTGCAGCCAAACCTGCACGAACACCTACGGCTCATACAGTTGTAGCTGCGTGGAAGGATACGTCCTGCAGCCCGACAAGACGTCGTGCAAAGCCAAACGAGGTGAGTTTGCGTCAAGAAACCCGCGTCATCGCACACGTGCCCCCCCTTTTTTTTTTTTGGTCTCTTTTAAAAGGCTTTTCTTCAAGCGGAGTGCCATGATCGCATATCGCCCGTTCCTCAGGTTGTTGGAGCAAGATGAATGTGGTTTGCCGCCGACTCCATCTATCACCCGCGGGAATTGCAAGATGTGGTCAGGCCAGGATAATGATCAAATTAATGAGCACGAGGGAAGTGGGAGCAGTCGACCGAGTTGAATGCCGAGACAATGCCCGCCGTAACTCTGATTGATGCTAATGCCAGATTGCGGTAGTTCATATACCCAAAGGAATTAAGAGGCCCACTTAGAAGTAACGCAACCGAGACAGATGTTAAGGCTCGATGGTCGATAATCAATAAGTTAAAAAAAAAAGAAGAATATTTGTGTGCAGCACATACTTCCAATGTACCCGGAAGCTTTTTAACGGATTTTATTTATTGTGGTCTCGATGGCATATGTGATGAAAATAGCTGGAGGCACAGCACAACTACCGGGGGGAACGCCTCCGTCGCCGCTTTTAATCAACGCGTCCTACCAGGAATAAAGTGAATATGATTAGCCATAAACTGAAGCGAAGGCAATGTTGGGCTACATTGATATTCATTTAGCATCAAAGGGGGGATGGTGGTTTGGCGCTAACCAAGGCTTTACCGTTATTTGCGAGAGCTCATGAATATAAATGTTCAGATCTAGTTCTCCGGGGCCAGTAGATGAAAAGCAGCAGGTTATTAAACAACAAAAAAACAACAAAAGTCCATGTCAGAAGGAAGGTCCAAGTCCGCAGTGCAATTGAAGAATTCATCTCGATCGAATCTGTTTTCATTTGGTGCAGACCGACTTGAAATATTTCATTTCCAACACACGGCTCTGAAATGCTTTCTATCTTGGCTTTTAGCAAGATACCGCGACTCGCTCCAGATAAGGAAAACGTAAGTGTGGGGTAATTGCGCGCTTCTGACAAACGCATTGATTGGCATGTCCTTTTTCCCCCGCAGGCGCAAAAACTTCAAGTGCCTAAATAAGATGTGCTGCACTGCGTGCGCTTTGTACAGTATTTGGAGTAATCACTTCATGTTTTGATTTTGCCAATACATGAAAAGGTGCAATTGTTTGTTTTTTTCTCTCGATAGAGCAAGACAAATAGTCCCCTCGAAGCAGCCTTGGAGACCGCCCGTCTTTTACTCCTCAATGAACAGCGACGACGTGCGATTGATTAATGATGTCACTTGATTAGGCACCGCAATTGTTCCAGTCTCACACCGGCATTTTAATTCATCCGATGATGCGATGCGACACACTCCTTTGTATCGCTTTTGTTATTGCCAGCGTGTCTTTCCCTCCGTGACGTCTCAGCAGAAACAGAAGAGCAAATAAACGGACGCATCTTTCTTTCCGTATCCCGACCAGATGCGGGCGACAGGCATCCCGTGCTTCTCATGGGTGGATCGGAACGTATTGTCATCAGCCACCTAAATGGAACGGGCTTTCTGCCTCTGAGGTCTCTGAGTGTAAATGGAAGTCTGGCCATGGATTTCCAGCACAGCCAGGACAAGGTTTGCTGGGTTCTGTCCAAAGAGTCCTCTGGGCAACTTCGCTGCGCCGAAATGAGGAATCTACGCAGGCTCACGCGGGAAAAGGAAATGACAACACAACAGCACTTGCACAGTATGTTCTGTTTTGTTTTTTTCTGGAAATCCATCAGAACAACTAGTCATCGGTGGAGTAAAAAGGGACAATGGGATTTGAGATGTTGCCAACGCTGCAAAATTACCACCGAGCAAGAAGTTAGTCGGTGGCAGATTTTGCGCCAACACGGTCAAAGTTACAGCCGTGGTCGTCTATGCCCACCGCCGATGAAAACATTGATCTTCTCGTCGGCGTTGGGGGCCGTGCAAGGCCAAGGCAAGTCTCTTTGGAGGGCTGCCCCGCAACTCGGCAAATGCTAAAGCTTGATTGTCGGAGTCTGCTTCCCGAAATGTATTTTTGATGCTCATAACAAAAAAAAAAAAAAAAATGTCTACCATGTTTCCCATGAGTTGTCACTTTCAACCATTGTTGAACCGACAGAACAAAAAAAAAAAAATCATCTGTAAAAGATAATAATAATAATGATAATACCTTTTATTTATAAGCGGCTTTCAAGACACCCAAGGACACTTTACAATAACAAAAAACACAAAACCATACGGGTTGAGCAGCGGCAGCCAAAACGCGCCAGCGTTCACTCAACCCGGAAGTCAGAAAGAAACCCTTGCAAAAGAAAGATGACTTGCATCTCTGATTCCAAACTACATGAACAATGTGGTGGGCAGTGGAGCGTCCCCGCTTTACTGCCCCCCGTCGCTGTTTCGCGCTATGATCTGATTTCCTTGTTTGCACTTTGATCAAACACAGTCAATATCATTTGACGAAAGCAGTGGCCGTCACGGGAACGTAATCTCGAGGTGCTTCCGCGTGGTGATATTGCCTTTCAAGACAATCTTGTCCCTGGGGAAAGATTCCGAAAGCACCGCCGGCTGCGCAGCCATCCGCACCACTCATTCTGGCTTTGGTCTAAATTCCGAACATGGCCATGCTGCATTCGGAGTGGACACATTATGTGTTTAAGGGAATGTTAGAAGGGTTCTCGTAGCCACGGGAAGTGGTTGATTACGGCTCCATCGCTCTCATTGCAGATGCTGAGCACATGGCTATCGACTGGCTGACGGGCAACTTCTATTTTGTTGACCGGGTCACCGACAGGATATTTGCGTGTGACCAGACTGGCGACACTTGTGTGACTCTCCTCCAGCTCGACCTGCTGAATCCGAAAGGAATCGCTCTGGATCCTCTTACGGGGTGAGTGGTCCGCCGCCTGTGTGAGCAAAGCCTTCCAAAAAGCACCGCAAATGGACTCATCATCATTCATCGGGGTTTTTGTTTTTGCCAAGAAAAGCAAATTATCGAAGAAGAAAGTAATTAGCATGCATAACGAAGGGCTCCTGGGGAAGAATGCGAGTGAGTTAGCATAAAGTGATTTGAATGATTGTGCATCCCGGTGATGCATCTGCTGTCTAGACATACATTTGCAGTCACACTTGTCACCTTACATCTTTCGGGAGGAAATTCAGCAAGCGGGATTTTCAGTTCGAGGAGGGGAAGGATTGTGCGTTGAATGATTTCTTTCTTTTTTTTTTTTGTGTCACTTATATGAATGAGAATTGTCACCATTCACAACCGCAGCGAGGTTGTCAACAAATACGGGATGGAGGAACGGAAGGTTTTTCCAGGTCGTTGAGGTTGTCACTGCTGCAAAGTTTTAATCTGCCTTCCATAAACGAGGTGGCAAACAGGTGCCGGGCCTTTCTGACCAAAAAGTCGAGAAAACAAGCTGTGACTCGGATGCTAACACTGTATTTGTTGCTTTTGTGACACCTCAACCTATAAAAAAAAAAAAAAAAATCCAGTCACACGCTGTAAACAACGCCGACTCACTCGATGGCTTCATTTGAACGCCACTGGCTTTTTTTTTGACATTCACTCCATAAACGCTGACGGCTTTTCTCACAATCACGACACACGTTTTGCAACGACCTACAATGAGACATATTCCCATTGTATAAAAGTGGTGCTTCCTCTGGTTGAGTGTCAGGTGTCTTAACCTTGACCTTGGATTCAGAATTTGTGCTGATCTAAAATCCAAAGACCCTCTTCCATGCCCAGCAGTTGAAAACCATTCTTGACGTACACTAGACAATTCCAATTGACGAACATCAACGTCCCATGGCAGCGAATGAATGAATGATGTCGCAAGACAAAATAAATCCTCCTTGGTCGGCGACTCCTTGCTGCTGTCTTGAAGTAATTGCTTTCCCTTGCAGAACAATACGACCGGCGGATATGTTTTTGAAAAAAAAAATAAATCGACACTTCCAACTTTGTATTCCGCGTATATTCTGACAGGCTCGGGTTCCGTGCCTGCTCACGGTGAAGTCTGTCAAACAGAAGAAATCCGGGTAGCGTTTAACAGCAGCACGGGAGCGTTTTTAAAACGCGACTTTGGTTCATGGAAAAACAAAAGCGAGCGAAGAAAGTGAGCCGCTCGGCTGACAAATTCATCCGGTCTTGATAGGAACGCATATTCATGAGCGCGATAATGTGCGTCATCTTGGCAGTGTCTTACTCTTCCGATTGCTGTCTTTTGGGAGTCAATTCCTCCCTGCGGTCTGGTTAACTTGCGAAAATAGATTTTGTTTTTTTTTTAAACGATTAATAATCACAATAAAATAGATGACTAGCCCCAAGGTAAGTGCTTTTGGAATGTCTTTGCTTGCTCCGTGTGAGTGAAGTTGAACAGCTGCCAGTTGTTGGCAATCCTCTTTGTGGTTTTGTGGGCCGCTGATCACTTCTTTGTCAGTTCATCCCCCTCGGAATTGAGTTTGCTCACCGTGGGCTTTTGCTACGGCGGCCATCTTTGAACATGACATGATTTGGGATTGATTGCCGTCAAGGCTGCCGGCTGCCGCGGAAACTCCGACCTCATTCTTTCAGTCAGCCTTAGCTCCTTACCCTGGGTGAATGTCGGCCCGTATATCATCCGGTGAAGTGGGGCTTTCACCCTTGCCTGTTTTGACCGCGTCCTTGTTTCTCACAAGCGCGTCTAGTCGACGCACTTCATTGACATCCGCTTGCTACGGGTTCGGAGTCAAAGAAATAAAGCTTGAACTTTGACAAGACCGACGCTGACGCCAGCAAATTGATCGGAGGGAACTTGAAGGGGTCACTCAACATGACAACGCTTCATTTCTGTGATGTTGATACACCCGCAGACACAGAATCTCAATTAGCACTTCGGCGGTGTTGCGTATGCGACGCACTGCCCTCATATTGATTGGAAAAAAAAAAAAAGTGAATGACGTTACGGCGTTGTGCTTTCTCACCGGTCTGGCCCCGTATGTCTCTTGAGAGAGATCGGTCGTGCGCCCAAATTGAAAAGAGTCCAGTCCAATCGGATGGTTGGTGAGACTGACAAGAGCAAGAGATTGTCGCAGCGGTTTTTAGTCAAATGGAGTTGAAGGGTCCGATTTCAGTATGAACGACACAAATGTTATCTTGAAATAAATTCAAGCATCTATAACATATATCTGGCACTTGCCAAATATGCCATATAGCAGCGCTGTCAAAATCATTTTTGGCGCTGGCCAGATTTGCGGTAGTTTCCCTTATGAAGAAGTCAAGGATAACGGTTTATTCACCTAATGTTTAAGTTATTGTAATGAGGGGTTTGGTCACAAGAAAAATGCTTACAGTATCACGCTTATATATTACAAATGAGAATTTGAAATTTTGGTCGCGATTTTAGCAAGCATCATGAACGTTTGACATTTTTGATTTGCTTTCACGGGCCACATAAAATGATCTTGAGGGCCAGATCACGCCCCCGGGCCTTGAGTTTGAAACCTGTGCCATTAAAAAAAAAAAAAAAGACACTGAAATTATAATTTGAAAAAAAAAAGGGAAAAAAAATTTGCTAACACGGCTGTCTGTGCTAAAATCGAATTAAAAGTAACTGAATATCAACTACGACCTGTCAGGTAGCGTAGCAACCAGTGCCAAATATGGACACGCCGTTCGTCTTTGTGCTGTTTTATGCCACAAAAAGCAAGTGCTATTTGGATCAATACCTCGATTAGCATTGTTAGAATTGGCCAAAGTCTTCTGAGCAACGACTCCGTTGAAGACGATCCGGAGAAAATGGACTGAAAAGCAAACCAACTTGAGATGCCCTCACATGACTTGAATTTCCATAATTTGCCTTCAAAATGTTTACTCTTGGAAAATAGGCGACATTGCAAACACCGTGTCAAAGGCAAGACTGTTTGCCCGTCTTTTTTGTGTATCTCGTTCTTCCAACAATGTGACTCCATCTTGAATTCTTGCCATGCAGTCTGAGCTCCAATGGAAATTCCGGCCTCGGCGCCTCCCGTTATCCGAGGACGCTATCATTTCTCTGCTACACGGATGCGCACCTGTTTGGGGAGCGCTTTTCTTTTGCTGATGCGTCCTTTTCTTTGATCTGCAGTTTGGAGGGCAGCCCTTCCCTTCGCTGACCTGACGTGTGCACATAAAGCGCCATCTCGGTGCTCGCTCTGAGTGCCGAGTCCTTGTTCATGACTGGCAGATGTTGAAGAGGTTACACAGCATGACAAGTGCTAACCAGTACGCCCCCCCAACAAATGTGAGAGCTTGATAACATCACACAAATTGCACTCGTGGGAAAAAAAAATCACTTAAATTGTGAAAGAAACGTACCGACGCAAACATTTAATTCGTCAGAAATCGAGTCGAGACATTCTTAATCTGGTAGAACGACAACAACTGCTACAATGGCTCGCCTGGGCCAAATAATGCAAAAAATGTTTCGACAAACTGACAATTCACAGTTTTTGGGTTGTGTGAGCGATTCTCTTTGGCAAATGTGCTGCACAATGGCTGCTTTCTGTGTGAAACTGACTACGTGTGTCTTTCGGAATTGATTTCAAGCCCCCCTCCTCCCCCGCCCAGTATTAAAGGTACTTAGTGCTTTGGCTCCTGTGTGCATTGTGCTCTCATACCCCGAGGTCCTCTGCAGCACGCTTTTCCTTTTTTTTTTTAAATACCCAACAATTACAGTTGAAGAAATGGAAAATGTTCTTCTTGTGGTGATTGTCACCGCAGGTATTCGAGCGCCTCTGTGGGTGGCCTGGCTCGGCATTTAAGGAAACCTCCAAAACGCCACTTTTCATCCATTAATTTGAGAAACGCTTTATTCGATTTTAGTTTTGCTTTGGCCCTCCATCCATTTTTTTGGTGGCGCTAGCATTAGGCGAGGCGCGACGCACACCGTCGCAGGCATGAAGCAAACACGTTGGAGCAAAAACGAGAACACTGAAGATTGTCATCATCCCGAGTAAGGGTGTTTTCACAAGGCATCACGCCGAATGTGCTTCGACTGAGCAAGCGCTCCTTTCGCCTGTTACACGCGTTTAAAGATAATTGCTCAAAGCAATTTCGAGCCCGATTCGCCCGGTGTGACCAAAGTCAACAAATGTCTCGAAAGATTACCCCGAAAGACTATCTTGTGATGTGCGCTGTATAAAGAGAAGGAATAAAGCTACCGACCCATACCACAGTGGACGTCTGTACTCAGAATACTAGCGCGCCCGATACCAGCCTATCATATGTAACACGAATCTCTCCCCTTGAGTGTTCAGTGTGCCGTTTGGCATATACAAAGAGAGAGAGAGAGAGAGAGAGAGAGCATGTCGCCGACATTTCCCCTAGATGTGTCCAAGTTCCATTTTAGTAACAAATTACTCATCATTCCTTTGAGCATGGCAATGTTCCTTTTTATGTATTTTGTGGGTGTGCGTGCGTGTGAGATCAACAACATTTGTAGAGTCTGTGATCGGGTCGAGAGTTCCAATAGCCTGTGTGGGACTGCGCGTCCCAGCTCATCTGTCACTTAGCGTTAGCGATAACAACTGCCTGTGAATGAGAGACACATTGTTAGCGCTGCCACATCGATGGGGAAACAAATATCCACTTCATTTATTTCAGTTGCCGGCGCTGCGAGATGCTTTATCCAGTCGGTGATTTGTTATTTGGGATTGGCTGGGCCCCGTCTCAGTGGGGGCTTCCTTACTTTAGCTCCCACGCTAGGCGTCGACATTGTTGCTAGCTGCCTGAAGCTGACATTTCGAATTCTACCACGCTATTATACCCTTCCACTTCTTGATTTTTTTTCTCTTTCCGCCACATTTGTCTTTCTTTAATGACGGAAGGCCGCTTTTCCGTTTCACAGAGCAGACTGTGACTCTTCCAGGTCGAGTTTGATTGCATCTTCCTCATGCAGGACCATTTTTGATGGCGTGACCTCTGGGTTCTATTCATCATCCAGGTGCCTTGACAACATCAAATCAACGCTGCGAGATATGTTCAAGCTGTCTTATTGGTCGTTGGCAAATCTGGCCTCAAATTCACAACGCAACCCACAACTTGTATTCCTTTCTGCAAGTTGAACTTGTGTTTGAATGGTGGCGGGGGAAAAAAAAAATACTTGGTGAAGGTATGGGACTGCTTTATCATTCAAAGCATTGCGTGTGAAACACGGTGGAGGAAATGTTAAGGGCTGACCATATGTGAAGCACGAATGGCCATGACATTCATCGTGGAGGCTTTGGAAAAAGGGTGTTGCTTGTCTGGGAAAAAAAAAATGTTTACATGTTTCTCACACTGCATGTGGTATTTCCTTTGGAAGGTCAAGTGGTCCTATCGGACCGATTCTGTTCAACATGACAAAAAAATGCTCTTGTGGGACTCATTGAGTTGAGTTTTGCAAATGTGACCCTGAACAAAATAAAAGCTGGTCAAAGATGTTGATGCCGGTGCAAACATCTGATGTAGAGTTCTCATACGGTCAGTATTCAAGGATTCTAATGGCGAGATTAACAAAGTCCCGGAAAAGCAAAACTCAGCGCCGCAAAGAAACACTCAAAATAAAACGCATAAACAGCAATAATGAACCGACACAGACGGACAAAAAAAAAAAAACAGAAAACTAAAAAAACAATTATTCTGACGAGACAACGAGGCACACCTGGACAAGACACAAATGGCACACAAAATGGCTGCCCTGTTAAAAAAAAAAAAAAAAAAAACGTTTTTTTTGTGTTTTCTGGGAAGGCCGGAACAAATTAATGGCCTTTCTATTCATTTCAATGGGAAAAGGTGATTTGAGATACTGTCCGGGTATCTCGCTTCTCAAAGCACCACTGCACTTGGTCTTTTTGCAGCATGATGTTCTTCACCGACTATGGGAACGTGGCCAAGGTGGAGCGCTGCAACATGGATGGCACCAACAGGACCCGGCTGGTGGATTCCAAAATCGAGCAGCCCACAGCTGTGGCGCTGGATGTGGTCAAAAGGCTGGTCTACTGGGCAGACTCCTACCTGGATTACATCGACGTTGTGGATTACCAAGGCAAAAACCGACACAACATCTTCCAGGGAAGCCAAGTGAGTGACTGCCTTTTGCTTTTTGGAGCCTTTTTATCACAATGGGACGGGCGGCGCGTTGTCTTCTTGCGTGTTGCCTCATTCACTTGTCGTGGTGACGCAAAACCGTCAGCTGACGATCGCCTGCGTATGGTTGGTGAATATGAGACAAGCGCGGGAAGTAGAACCAAAGTTAGCCTTCGATTCCAACACTTGACGTCGCTGGCCTGGAGTATTAAGCAGCTGCAAAGAACAACAAGTTGTCACTTAAAAATCGATCTCATTAACGGTGAAGTGATTCATATTTGTATTTTAATGCTGTGCAATAAATCATATCGGCCCAACCCATCGCATCTGAAACGTCAAGTAAATGCTTACTGCTGACATGAAGTTAATCAGACAGCCGATGCATTTGTATACGATTTAGCTCGGTCGAAGCAAATTAAGGACCAAAGTATTTTTGTCACTTTTTTTCCCCCCCAACACATTTCATAAAAGCAAAACACAAGCGTCTGCTACTAGACCGATTTGGCTCATTAAAATAGCGATAAGCTTTCCTCACCAGCCCGTTTGTCATATCTCGTACAATTTGTCTACCGACACGTCGTTAAACTAAGTGGACTCAGCTGCTAAATGACAATCCAATGTGCCGAAGAAATGTGAAGATTCCACCAGAGAGGCGGAACACGGGTCGTGCTTGTTTCTGCGTTTCGTCTGACTTGTGTTTCCCAGTGGCCCCGATGTCACGTCGCGTGTCCCTCGGGTTGAGCTCCGCTTCCCGTGAACGCGGCTCAGCCAGTCATGTCGCTTTTCATGGGTGTCAGCCTGCTAAATGTAGCATGGATGCCCAGGTATCAAGGCAGCGTCAGCCCCCGCGGGGCTTTGCGGCTCCTCGGCCCAGTCGGTGGCCTGCCAAATGTGCAGACGGGCCCTTGCGGCGCCGCGCTCGCCCCAACAAGTCGGCGTGATTTGAGCCATCTGACTGGACTAGGTTGTCGTATCATAAGAAAAGCTCGTTTGATCAATTTTTTTCCCCTCCCCCAGGTGTCAAATATTTATGCATTAGCTGTGTTTGAGAACTTCCTCTATGCTACCGAGAGTACGCACGCTGAGCCTTGGAATGGGGCAACGCTGCTGCAAATCCACCGGTTCAACGTCACAGCAGAGCTCAAGACGCTGGCGAGTGTGGGGAATACGCAAGCACTCCGCGTTTACCACAAACTCAGTCAACCCAAAGGTAAACCACACAACAAGCGTACCAGGGTTTGGACAACTTTGGATATTTTGGAATCAACGGCAAGTTGCTGATGGTTGTGTTGACGTTGATTAACTCATTCAGTGCCAGACAATTCTGGACCAACTCTGAAAAGACGTTTAAAAACGTCTTTGGGAGTAAATGAGTGAATGGAGGACCGCATTGATCTTTTTCAACACTGACCCGATCACTCGTTTTCCCCGCCCTCTTCGGTTGCCCCCACCCAATCACAGCCTTATACCTTCATGGACTCAAACACGGTCTGAACTTGTCAACTCTCAACACCGATTTTAAAGTTCCGACCGTCGGTGACGCCGTAAAGTTGCCCGAGTGTGATTTGTAATTGTAAATCGTCTTCAAGCAACAATCGTCATCGTGCGGCAGTTCAGCCGAAGCGTCGCTTATTTGTCCTTTCGACCCCCTTGGTGCGTGCGTACAATCGTGTTTTGTTGTCTTCCTCTAATAAGTGCCGATTTTGTCCGCAGTCAAGTCTCACGCGTGTGAAATGAACGCCTACGGCAAATTGGGCGGCTGCTCCCATGTTTGCCTTCTGAGCGGCAGCTACAAGTCCCGAACGTGCCATTGCCGTGTTGGCTTCAGTCTCGGCTCCGATGGACAGTCCTGTAAAAGTACGTTTGTCCCACTTTCCAATCTATTCTATGAAACTTTTGTTTTGATCACTAACCGGGCTAATTGCAAGCGCTTGGAATGAATGTCTGAAAAGGACAAAGGTAAGGTCATAACGGAGCAGAAGGAGCATTCATCTGCCGCAGTCCGACATTGATCGAGAAGGGCACTGATGGACACGGATCATCCAGCCGAAAGGATGGAATGCCATCATCGCGCCGCTGTTGTGATTGATTATCGCCAGATCATATTTTAACGTTGTCTGCGGTTGTTGAGCAGGCTGATCAATGCCGGAAGACTGCGCGGTTGACATTGGAAGGAGCGAATCTAATTCACGTCACATTCGGGTGCGCAGGGCGGGGGGGCGACCAACTAGCAGTTTGGGTAACAAAGCGCCAGGAGGTTTTGGTCTGACACTGTTGATTTATTCCCCCATTATAGATGATCTGATGGCAGAAGCCATCTTTTTTTTTTTTTATGCCTCCTTGCGCTCGCTTTCTTTCTTCCTCAACCTAATGAGATGGTGGTACTAAATGCTCGTGCTTCTTACAGCGGTCGCAGAGGAGTTTGATATCTGGGTCTCTCGCAAGGCTTAATTGTCTCCCGGGTAGCCGCCTTCTCCCTCGCACAATGATAAATTGAATGGAAGCATGTGTGGTCCTCACCCTCCGCATCGTCGTCTCCCGGGTTGGCACCGAGCGCGAGCAGAGGTCCGCTTCTTTCTCCGGAAGCCCTCCTTCACGCTTCCTCTCACCTCTCGAGAGGCTCGCCGAGGCTTGGAGTATGCGGAGCCCCCCCCCCCCCCCCCCCCCTTCGTGGCCGGCAGGCCACAGAGGAGCTCCGTCAGCTTTCTAGTCTTCTCTCTTGGTCCTTTTATGCGGGCGCGTTGTTATTTTCGATCAGACAATGTTCACAACCAAGGTAAGTATTTGTCTTGGTCTGTTTTCCTTGGTGCTTCCTTTCGCATTCTGCCAGGCAACTTTTTTTTTTTTCTTTTAAGCGCGAGGATGATTGAGATGGGAACCAATAGTCATTGGCGCTGGTCATTGACGCCATTAAAGTGAACCGGGGAGGTCTAGAGAACAATGCCTTTGATGAAAGAGCTAATACCAAGGAACAGCAGTGACAAATCGCAGGAATTAAATGGCACTAACAGTAAACGGTTCTCTCCTTTTGTTCCTCTTAGAGCCCCAAAACAATCTCTTCCTGTTCTATGGTAAGGGGCGTCCCGGCGTCATCCGAGGGATGGATATGAACGTTAAATCTAGCGACGAACATATGGTGCCCATCGAAGACCTGGTCAACCCTCGAGCTATTGACTACCACGCGGCATCGGGACAGATTTACTTTGCTGACACCACCAGTTTCCTCATCGGAAGGCAAAACATCGACGGGAGCAGCAGGGAAACAATCCTGAACGACGGTGAGTCCAAAATCCTTGACCCCCCCGTCTGGTGAAACCGTCCGGCGCCCTTGGATACGTCCTTGATTTCAAATCCTGTTTGAATGGCTATTCTTCCGTCGTCGTCGTCGTTGAAGAACTGGACAACGTCGAAGGAATCTCTGTAGACTGGATTGGCCACAACCTGTACTGGACCAACGACGGCTACCGGAAGACAATCAGTGTTGCCAGGTTGCGGAGTGCCTCCGAGACCAGGAAAACGCTCTTGGAAGGGAACATGTCGCACCCTCGGGCCATTGTGGTCGACCCTCTAAACAGGTACGGAAAAGCAGTTTTGCCAGACAACGCGGCGTCGGAGACGTCAATCCAAAACGTTTTTTCCCGGCGCTGGGTGTGAAGTGGTAAATGTGGAGCAAGCTCAGTCAGTGACGTTTTTGCATGAGGGAATCAGAGATTAGGCGCTTCGAGAAGACGAACCGCCGCGACCAGCTCATTAGCTACAGTTCACCCACTTGATGACGTGTTCCATCGCCCAAATACGCAGTATTTCCTTTATAAATTGAAGATGATCATGAACTTCATTGCACAACCCCGTTCAAGCTTTTCACAAATCGCATCGATCAGCTCCTGATTATTATCAATTCAGTCAACGCAAATTATTTGCACGTTATTGCATGTGTTGAAGTCATCCAAATTGGATTACGTGCACAAACCCTGATAGCAAAATATCTTTGGCGACAAGTTGTGTGTTTTCAAAACGCATGGCGAGATCCGTATCGCGCAAGCTTTTATCGGTCCGACTTAAAAGCAAAAAATGCAAATACTGTCTCGCCCAAAAATGTGACGCTAGGAAAAAAAAAGAGAGGCAAAAGCATCTGTTTCAAAAATTCCCTGTCGAGAGTCATTGTTTGCTTGTTTGTTCAATCTGGCGTTGTGGTTTTTTCAAAAGCATTCCTATGGCGCGAATGTTGCAGAGCATCCGTTTCCCAGTTGCTTATCATCAAGCGAAAGTCGTTGTTTGTTCCAAGTTGATCGTATCAGTCGCAAAGCAGTCGTTCGAGACCCTCGCGCTAATACGGCTTCGCTTGTTTGTCCGGTTCAGTTTATCACCAGATTGCGGCAATTGCGCACGCCGCTTGTTGAGCAAGGCTTGAATGCCGACAAGTTTCGCGTCAGAGGCAGCCGCCCGCTCATGCTGCTCAGTATTGGCGACACCCGGTTGGCGAAGCGGCCATCTCTGCTCGGCTACGCTTGAGGAGTTTGATCTCTGAGCTTGAAAGAGATGATCCTGTGGTGGATAAGCCAGATGGAGTCCCCGTGCCTTTTACATCGACACCCATCGTGGCCGTGCACTCTCATCGGGCAAAATTAGTGGGTAACAAATGGCAAATTGATCCATAGCCACTCCATTTTTTAAAATATATGTCACATAAAAAAAAATAAAATATGAAACTCAACTCCTGTCGAATGGCAGTGGCTTTCTAACATTAGCGTTCCTCATTTACTTGGTTCCTCATGAGTACGTTGGAGACCACTTGGTTTTTTGTTTTTTTTTCAGACCAATACAGTGTAGCGATACCTCACGGAACACGGCAAAAAAATATTGTCAACAAAGACTTTTCTTTTTGAAACCAAAGATGATTTGCCAACGTGTCAAGCGGCCACAGTACAGCGCCAACTACTGTCAAGGAGGACTTATTCATCAGATTTAATTTTTTTAAATGAGTATTTCTTTGTCTTAAGTATCAATGGCGCTTGGCTGCCTCCACGAGTGACAGTCCGATACCAATGCCTGCTATAGTCTTCATCTTCAACTCAAAAATTGTACTGATCTCAAATCCAAAGCGATCCAAACCGAACATCAACAGGGATGCGGTGTGTACATTTCCATGAACTGACACGGTACACTAACCGGGCACGTTTTCATTCACAGCAGCCATCATATCAAATATGCGGCCAGTGCTATATTCAGATATCCCAATGATGTCGTGGCCAAATGCCAGCCTAGTATGATATGCGTGCCCGTGCGCGCGTTTGAATAATTCACGCGGCCATCCAGATGATTTGGAAATTTCGGCTTTCATCTTGCGCGACGGCAAGCAGGAGGCCACACGGCTCACTCATCAATGCTCAAAAAGGAACAAATCCTCCGAGCACGCTTACTCGAAAACAGATCACGTCAAATCGTCGAGCCGCTCTGGTTTCAAACGCAACGCGTCCGTTGTGAGTTGCAACCTTGGGATACCAAACTTGGGTTGCTAACGCATGATGTGACGATGTGCAGTGGAGCATCTTTTGAACTTGATAAGCCTGAGTGATTTGTGAGGCGACAACATGTTCGCTTTTCTATGCCAGGGTGGTTTTTTTTTTTGTTGTTGTTGTTTTTAATTATATGGATTTACATGAGGGAAATCTTGAATCCAATTTATTCACATTTCATCCGGGATGTGCTCATCGTGAAGTCAATCTCCGTATTCTGAACCAGCGGTTGCATTTGGCATTCGGCAGCGGAGGTTGTGTTCTCTGTTGGAATCAAAGCGGGGCGAGGGAGGGGAATCATCATTCCCAAGGGTTTGCCGGAGCAAAACCCCCTGTGAGGGATGTCATACAGGTATGAAACGGATCCCTTTCAAGCCTACATATGCTCTCAGATATCTTGACTGATAAGAAATCAAAGGGACTACCAGTTGATGTGTCAAGAAATAAAAGGTGAGGCTTCATCAGGGGAACCGAGCGCCCCCCCCCCCCACCCACCTTTTGCGCATTTCGGCTTTGTTTTGCCCGTCGTGACAGTCCTAGAGTTGGATTTTGTGTGGTCTGAAGGAAAGTCAAAGTCAGCCAAATTTTCACTGGCCATATGTGCCAGTGAATTCGCATCCACAACAAATGACATTTCGGCATGTAGAGCAAGCAAATGTTCTTCCAAAAGAGGCTTTGAGATTCTTATTCTACCTGAAGGGGAACAGATAACAAAAATCACAGAGGAACGTGGACAATTAGCAACTGTATGGCATTATTCTCACCCTTGGTTCAATAAAACAGACCGTATGTCTGAACACAACAGTGCACCGACACATGTCGACAGACAATATAACGATACTCTCAAGCATGTATTCTTTATCCTCTTTGAAGCACAACTAATATTTCTGCCCTCATGAGAAGCCGAGACTCCAGTCCAATATGTCCGCGTGTCTCGTACTGCCCCCAGATGGTCGAGGCAGCACAAGTGAAGGAAAAAGTTTGACCCAAAAAAAAAATTCCGATTAAAACCTGCGTTACATTGCACGGCCGTACACGTAAACGTACGCGGTCATCGTGGGCGCTATTGGCTGATTGGTGCTTTTGTGACCGCGCTAGCTGGATGTACTGGACGGACTGGGAAGAAGACGAGGTCAACGACAGCATTGGCAGGATCGAGAAAGCCTGGATGGACGGTTCACACCGCCGCCTTTTTGTCACCACAAACATGCTGTGGCCCAACGGCCTGACCCTGGACCACAGCTCCGGGAGCATGTATTGGTGCGATGCCTACTATGATCACATTGAAAAGATCTACCTCAACGGCACCGGGCGAATGGTGAGTATTCACTCGACCCGACAAATATGCACTCTTTAACGGCATGGGTCTACTTTCCATTGCAGGTGGTGTACAATGGGAAAGAGCTCAACCACCCTTTCGGAATATCCCATTATCGCAATTTCATCTTTTGGACGGAGTACATGAACGCTTCGGTCTTCCAGCTGGACTTATCCACGGGAGATGTCAATGTGCTGCGAAGTGAGAGACCGCCATTATTTGGCCTGCGAGTTTATGACGCACAAAGTCAGCAAGGTTGGCTGTATTTCCCCCTTTCCTCTCTCCTCATCCCGCGCCGCTGAACCGTGACACCCCACACAGTCAAAGTTGCGCTGCATATTGACCGTCTCTGCTGTGTGTCCAGATATTAGCCACGGCGGAGTTTTTTTTCCCCGCCGTGCCGGGTCGGAAAGTTCACGACAAAGGGTCAGATCGAAAACTTGACAAGCTAAGCCGTGTGAAAGATAACAAGTAACCTCAAAGTGAAACTTTGCAAACAGGAGCAAAATTGCGAGTTTGTGCCCTGCATCTGAATGTCGTTGCCGGTCGTTCTTCTTCTCATTATTATTCTTATTATGATGAATGCAGTTCACAAACCGTGACTATCGAGCTGTATAGCCGCACCCTCTCGCCGGCAGGAAGCAGCGCCCGTTTGCCACTCCAAACGAGACCCAAATGTAAAGTGTGGGAGGCATCCTGGCTGCTTGTACTGTTCAATGACAGCATTAAAGGCGACATTAACTGCTTGAGTCGCGAGGCGCCGCATAAGCGTCCGTCAGTGGAGAACATCAAACCTTCATTCTGCATTTG
>CAAKHF010023809.1:5921-17626 GCA_901007745.1 Hippocampus kuda | reverse complement strand
GGGTGAAAGGTTGCCGTTTTGAAAGGTAGCGGCGACGGTAAAGAGCTTTTCGATCACCCCAAAGACGCAATGAAACGACTCAAAGCTAAATTAGAAACAAAATCTCTTTAGAATTACCCACAAATCAAGATAATTGAGGGGAAGAAATGCTTGACTTCGCTTTCTACTCCTTGTCAAGGTCGAGTTTGTGAGCATCATAGATTCATGACACTACTTGACTTTTTTTCCTCAATTTGACATGCCACAAAACAGAGCGGTATTCAGGACCCTGCAAAATCTGAATGAATGAAAAAAAAAATGCAGACGTATAACTAATAAGGCTTGAAAAATCAAACCTTTGTCTCTGCTCTCAAATGCAGCTGGCATGTCGGCTGAATGTGTTGAAACCACGACACCTTCAGCTGTCAACTGCCAACTAAATACAAAGAAGAAAAACTGTCAAGCGGAAATGGTGCAAAACCAGTTTTTTGTTACATCTCAGCAAGTCAGCATGACATCGTTCTCTGTGTTGGTTCATGTTTTTAGCAAGTCGATGTAAATCTCTGAATTGACTTTACAGGGCCATTTTTTTTTTTTTCAATAAATGACACGCTTACTTGTTTTTGTTCTGAATGTGGAAATGTGCTTCAGTTATTGCTCCGTTTAGGGCCAAATCTATTCCAGTGGGCTCCAAATAAAACTATCCGATGTATCAAATAAGGGAAATAATTCCTGGAGGGATTGATTTTAGCCTGTCAAATACATTTAAGGTGAAGAATATCCCGTGATTTGTTTGCATTCATCTGCCCCCCCTACGCACTTTGGAAAAAGTTTGGCTACCTCTGCACCAAAGGGTGGTTGCAGGAGATAATATGGTCTCACCCACGCATCACTACCACTTAGCGCCGAGTTATTTCAAAGAGTGCACCTAAAATAACACACCAAAGAATTTGCATACGCGCACAGCAGAATCAAAGTTGGCATTGTAAGGCGGGGCAGAGCGTAGCACGGCAGACAACTCTGCCGTCTCTTGAGCCTCCGTTCTGTGAAGGTATATGGGGGGGAGCCTTCCTCACTCTCTTGCAAAATGATGACGGATTCACGCTGTTAGCAAGCTGAAAAGAGCAGATAGGAGACGCAACAGATACAGCTGGCACTGGACTATGTAGACGGAACCGGTTCGCACAGCAGGCCTTTCTTTTGTTCTGCTGTGATAGGCCTGGAAACGATCGCAAACGCACCCAACAATTGATGCCTCAGCTTTCAAGCCACCATGAATTGCAGTGTGAGAATGTATTTTTTAATCATTATTTTTTTTTTTAATAAGGCAGTGTTGCAGTGCTTTGGACTTTGCGGTCGCAGAAATATATATACTGTATATATATAATAACGCAGCATGCGGAAAACTAACGGCACTTTTGTTGTCACATGGTGTATAATAAGTACTTTTAGAATAATTACTTGGCTCAGACTAATCCAATAATAAATTATCCTTTTGGCTCAGGCAGGTCTCGGAGCAGTTTTAAATAAAAATAAATGGTCTCGCATATGGCTGTTTGTTTTCCATATCTACCCACAAGTGCATTTTTCAATGTCTCTTGACAGCAGTGTTGTTGTTGTTTTTTTTATTGATTTATTTATTTTGGTTTGTCATGGGATTTTACATTATGCATTCGATTTCGCTGAATGCCATTTAATATCGTACTTGAGCTAGAAATTCATTTTAAATGTATTTATTTTGGGTGTTGCTGTGAATCCATCTTGGAGAGGGAAGGTCAAAGGGTCATTTTAGAATTGTGCTTTACTTAATTACAAAATAATTGGGAACCTTTTTTTTTTTTTTAAATCTTGGACCCCAACAAATAATTATACATGGCTTAAAAAATGACAAATAATACTGAAACTAATTACAAAAAGAAGACTTTTTGAAAAAAAATGAACAAAATGAAACAAAGCCGCTCTAAAAATGTGTTAAAACAAAATAAATTTAGAATCCCCGAAAATGCATCCTGGCGTGGATGTTTTAGAGGGCCTCGTTGTTGGCTGCACGCACGTCCCACAGAGAAAGGCAAAAGAGTGAGGGGGGTGGCGCTGTGTCAAACATTTTCTTTTCACTGTACGGGGACTCGAAATTAGTCCGACACCTAATTTCGGATCGTTCCTTCTTGTGTTCTCAGGTGACAACGCTTGCAGTTTGAATTATGGCGGCTGCGCTACCCTCTGCCTTGCCATCCCAGGAGGCCGAGTGTGTGCCTGCGCTGACAACCACGTTCTGGAGAAGAACAATGTCACCTGTGCAGGTGGGAGCAAAATGAGTCAGACGGAGCACGAGGCTTGAAATCGTCTTTTCCCAGCGCGTTGTAATCCTTCCGTTCTACGGGGAAAAGAGCGACTAATAGCTAGCTCTTCTCTTCAATGAAAAAACCTTGAGGAGCACGTGAATTTAGTGGCCAAATCTTTCCCACTGCGTTTCCGTATCCGAAATTCAAATCCCAATGGTTGGTAATGAGGTCACGACACGTTATTAGCCCGTTTTTGTTTTTTTTCAACATCATCATAGCGATGCCGATAATGGCCGCGAAACCTATTCTTCATGGAAATTCTCCAGCTCATTTTGCTCCACTATCGTCTCTTCCCACAAGACTCCAGCGCCGCTTCAGAACCCCAGCGGTGCAAAAGCGAGGAGTTCCAGTGCCACAACCGGCGCTGCGTCCAGGCGCTGTGGAAGTGCGACGGAGACGACGACTGTCTCGACGGCAGTGACGAGGAAAGCCATACGTGCTGTGAGCAGCGCCCGATGTGTCGTACACGAAGCAAAATGTCGGATGCCGCTAACCTTTCCCCTTCTAAATGTCAGCGCTAACACAACGATTTTGCCCATCCGTCCTTCCTTTTCCTCGATGGAAACGTGCTCTTCTGACACACTGACCGTGTGACCTGACCTACTCAAACAAATTCGATGCAATGCAAGGACGGTGTCACATCGTCTTCTTTACAAGAGCTCAACTGATAATATACAGTCTTCTGGTCGTTAATGCTCGTATAGTATTGCCAGCAATAAATATAAAAGGGTGGCACTTTTCAATTGGTGCCATGACCCGGATCTGCCTCCGCCGTGTGACAACGTGTGACTCGATGGTCTTAAGTGGATTCAACTGATAAGTGTGCAAGGATGCAGATAGCTAGCAAGATCGGTACATTGTACTGCCCCAAAAAGCAATTGGAACTTTCTACCTACTGCAAAAATGACTCTCTTTCCACAAATACGTACATAAAGAAACTTGAGTTGGTTGTGCCAGCTCGTTTGACTTCCAACATGCTGACATTTCTCTCTGTAATATTCAACATGACCAGCTGAGATTCACCCGCTCGTCTTTATCTTTTATCAGAAGTGGTGCTGATCTCAAATCCAAAGTGACGCAACACCGGCATCGACAGGGACCAGTGCAGTGCCTTCCAAACCTGATCCGAAAAAATTGACGACATATTCGTCGGCGGCAGTAAATGGCTGGATTTCACTTGGCGAGTCCAAACGTCCACGACAGTGACTCACTTCAAAACATGACTGTATTTGGAAGGCAAATATTTTTTTTTGCCGGTATATCCTCGGCGCAGCAAAGTCTACTCGATGCTGATAGGATGATATGATAAAGAAGATCAATTATTGTCCCCAATGAGTATTGTGTCCTTGCAATATTATTGAGCAGGCTGACTCAATCCGTGCAAGAAGACGGCAAAAAACAGCCAACGTGCAAACCGGTGCCTCAGCGCCGGTGTGAAAACCTGAATTTACTGCACGCACCAAACCACACTTACTCCACACACTCTCGCAAAGCCTGACACTTGCTCATTGGCTTGTATGTGTGATGTATGGTTGCAATTTGCCACATGGATGCAGCAAATAAAGAATGGTATCTTTATGGAGGCTGTCAGAAAACACAATGTTTTATACACCATATTGATTTGTTGGCTGGCCGTCTTCTTGCCATATTTCATCATTTGGACGACACTCCGTGATACGGTGCTGGTCAAAAGAAAAGTTTGGACGCGCCGGCGGAATGAGAAAGCGCGTGTGCGCACTTTTCACGGATAGGTTCCCAAGCTGTGTACTTCACGTGCGTTTTCTTCTTTGCAGACAATCACTCGTGTCCGATCGATCACTTCAAGTGCAAAAACAACCGCTGCATTCCGAAGAAATGGCTTTGCGATGGCACAAACGACTGCGGTAACAATGAGGATGAGGCTAACATCACATGCTCAGGTGCGTCTTTTCAAATATGGGGGAAAAAAATGAATAAAATAGAAGCCAGAAATTATTACGGGCGCTAACGATTTTTGAAAAGTCGTCCGCCGACTCTTGCCAGCCTCTCCGGTGCACTGTTGTTGCCACGATGCTGGCGTGTCAATGTCAGCGTCATCAATTTGAGTCTTTTTATTTTAGCATCCCGATTTCAGGATGGCGTCGTGTTGACATTGGGAGCAACACTTTGTAATGACAATAAAAACTGGCCTGTATGACAGTCGGGAAGATGAGTCAAATAAACAGGTATTAAATCGACAAGCAATTTTTTATGAACTAATTTTTAATCGAGGTACCTCGATTTAAAAATCTCAAGGCAACGCCGTACCGCGTTTAATGACGTGCTTTCAATCGCTAGAACTGATGGAAGACACCATCTAGCATTGACTACATTAACTGCGCCGTCCTTAACGATCCCTCTCCGGGGCAATTTATGTTTGGCGGATCAATCACCGCGCGTTAACCAGAAGATGATGAATGTTCCCTCGTCATCAGCTTGACGCCTATATGGCTACATCAACAAGAGATGACTGGCAGGCCCGTCGTCCGTGGGTGTCCACCAGGCGCCGCGCGGCCCGGAGCTGTCGGCCCATCTAGCGGCATAATTTTCCCAAGGCCGTCAGACCTTCTGAGTTTCAGTTGAGCGATTGAGCGATAAAGCGCAAGGCAGACATTGACATCCCGGTGATGTAGTGATCATTAGGCTTGTTCTCTACATCCTAACGTTGATGCTCATGCAGGTTGGAATTGAATTAAATGTGTGGGGGGCGTGTGTGTGGATGTTTTTTTTAAAAATTTTTTTTACTGCAGCCCGGTCATGTCAGACTGACCAGTACGCGTGTCAGAATGGGCGGTGCATACCTCAAGCGTGGCTCTGCGACCGCGAGGACGACTGTGGGGATACGTCTGATGAAGTCTCGTGCAGTAAGTCTCGTGTCGAGTTCTCACCTCTCAAGTCAAGTGCGATTTCAACATTCCAGCTGCTACATTATGGATGTCCTGCTCGCTTCTGTTCTGGCGGCGCGAACGGCTTTTTTAAAATTCAAGAAGCCCTAATGCTCTTTGCGGGAGAACCAGATGCTAACACACCAGACTTACATTCCATTCTAAAGTCAATCCAAGTATGCTAGCTTTGTACGTTTCATTGTGTGATTTTAAAAAAAGATGCTTTTATCTTCCACTTTTCACATAATGATCCCAAGATGAGTCAGAGAGTTCTTTGCTTTCTTACCTCTCAATTACTTTGGAAGGAAACATTTAGATGTGAAAGACACAACACTGGCTACCCGGCAATAGCCCCAACAATCAAAATAAATGATTGTGAATCACCACACACCCACACACACACACACACACGCGTGCTATATATCTATGTCATCACTCAGTGTGAAATCACAGCAGGACTCCGGAGCTGGCTTACTTGGTCTCTGGAAGCTCCGTCACGGGTTCGGCGGGCAGGTCACCTCGCAGCGTGACGCTTTATGCTCCATCAGAGCGCCCGGTGGGTTGCAGAAAACAGGATGGAGACTATTAAGGCAAATGACGTCTTCATCCAAAATGTCGATAGGAGAGAGAGAGAGAGAGAGAGCGAGTGTGGGCGCCTGGCAAGCACACGGCACGTCAGCATGCGGTTTGTTTGGGCAAACATCCGATCCGATGTGACGACAGCCGTCCCACGGGAGATGGGAGAGAGTCTCGCTTACTTACGTTGATCCGTGTTGAGTGTCAGACAGATGATGTCCGAACCAATTTTTGGGGTTCAAGGGCAGACAACTGCAAAGTACCTTGGTTGTGGTGTCAAGCTTTTGGGGGATGAATACTGCACCTTAGGGACTACTTGCTCCAGTACTTGCACACTATGTTATATTTAGGATGCGCTCTAAAATTGCCGCTACGTTAGTTACAGCTACATTAGATGCAGCTTTTTTTGTTTGTTTTTTTGTTGTTGTTTTTTTTTAAACTGCACTGCACCATTTCTGTCAGCTGTTTCTTCTAGTGTCCCTTCTCATGCAACTTTAATACTGCATTCTCATTCTACAGTCCTGCAAACTACAAGAACCATCAGTCAAGTAAACAGAACACAAACCTGCAGCAAAATGATGCACAACAAGCAAGCAGAACAGACAAAAAACTTGTGTTGCACTGTCAGAAAACTGAACAACTCACAGCCAGGGTAAAACACGGAATTCGCTCCAACTATTGACCAATCGCTGCCCTGACGGCATAACAAGTCATTAAGAGTAAAAAGTAATTCCAAGCCATCGTTTCTTCTTGTACACCTTTCGACACGGCGGCATCTGTTTTTGATGGGCGCTGCTGAAGACGAACTTCGGTGCTGTCATGTCTGGATGGTATTACTCCCTCAAAAATATAAAATAAAATAACTTCAGGCCGTGGTCTGAGTTGCTCTCAGAAATCACCTAAAATGTTAAATACACACGGGAATGATGTCATTCCAACACCGTGTTCTCCCGCTACCGTACATTCGCTTCATCTACTGCGGCCTCGCTACGTGGCAGATTTTTTATTTATTTTTTTCATACAAACGTACCTACATCGGGTACACGCTAGACACCATATAGCACGCTGCCGTCCGCTTTGTTTAAAAGCATTTCCACATGACTTCTGTTGACAACTCATTCCTTGGACGTGCAGCACAACGGCGAAACGCTGATGCACCGTGTTTAGCTTTGAACTCCGGGCTCCACAAATTGTGCAGCTTTTGAGGTTTATATTCCATGAGCATTTCAGGACCAAAGCCATTCTGCGATTTAAGGACCGGCAGCATACTTTTCAAATGTTTTCGATCTGATGACCCCTGCCCCCCCCCAACCCCCTTCAATCATGCTGACACGTTGACCCCGCCCCATCTTTGCTCTCTGCTCACCAACAATTTCAAGGTTTGGCATTCCCCTTAAATCGGCGTGAGTATGCGTCGGTTTGCAGTGAGTGACTGTTGCCAAGCGCCGCACTGGGCTGAATCGCCTCCGACTCCCTTTTGGCGCATCCTAAAGCCGCTTCAAGGCAGAGTCCCAAACAGCCCCGGCGTCAGCGGTAATTGAAGTTCATGCTTGGCTGCATTCAATCATAATCAAGCCGGGCAGGAAAACATATTCCCTCGCTCACTGTTGTCTAAGCTTCCTCGGGCGTTACTCCCCTCCAGGCGATCGGCTGCGCGGTCCTGGCAGCTTCGGCGGAGCTTCTGTGGCTCTGAGAAACACCTGAAGCAAAGAGGCGCTTGCCTTGGAGATGGATAGCGATGTAGATTTTGTTTGTCAGTAGTTTAGGAGTTGTCACTCGGCGTCTCACGTCGGGCTCTTTGTTCAAGGGAACCCGACATTACTTATGGATGTCGGCCTTTCAGTTTTAGCCAAGCTGGCTTTTTACCTGAAAGCTTCATTATTTATGGATGTCCGCTGATTCATTTTTAATGAATGTTAAATTACATCCAGCCACGGTCGGTCAATGAGACTCGATGTGTTTGAGGAGAGTATACGCCGCACACACGTGTGCACACGCGCACGCACACACACAAAAGATCGGTTGCCATGGCAGCATTTGGTATTTCAATCCGGAGAACCAGATGCTAACAAATCAATTCAAATCTAGAATTGCACTTCTCTCTGAAGTCAATAAAGGTTTAGACATCCTGTAAGGATATCTGAATCCACTTTATATACCGAAGGCTTATCTCAAAAGTCTGAAAAGAGAACAATCTCCGCTGGGAATTGAAATGTCAGGAAAAAGGAGGATCCATATTTCTCGACGTAAGCTGGCGGCTGAAGTCTCCTTGATGCGATGCGGGCAGAGGACAAACGTCAACGTGCCGTGTGATCAGGCCAGATTGCTTTGTTGTCTTCACGGCGGTGGCATCGTTCCCTTGAATAATTTCACTTCAGTTTGTCACGTGAGGGGGTGGGCGGCGGAGGGGGGCGGGGGGAGTGTATAAATAAATGGAAGTGGCATACAAGTGAGTTCTTAAAAGGAGCAGAAGGTAGCTTCACCTTACCTTACCTGGACTGCACACTAAATTACATCAGCCTGCTGAATGTCCTGATTTTAATTTTTTTGTAAACATTCCGTTGCGGTCCGTCTGATTCTCTTTTATTTATTTATTGATGTATTTATTTGCAGCTTTTCCCACTTGCGAGATCCTCACGCAGTTCACCTGCTCCAATGGCCGATGCATCAGTGAGAAGTGGCGCTGTGACTCAGGTTTGGTGACAACATTTTCAAAACAAGACTTTTGCTTTTTTTGAATTTCACTTCCACCCCGCTGAGTCTTTTTTTTTTTTTTTCTGCCGTGTTGGTTTGGCCACTTACAACATGTTTGGAAATATGATTCAGAGGATGACTGTGGCGATGGCAGCGATGAAGTGGGCTGCGCCCGGTCCTGCTCCAACAACCAGTTCCAGTGCAGCAGTGGCCGCTGCATCCCAGATCACTGGGCCTGCGATGGCGATAACGACTGTGGAGACTTCAGTGATGAGAACACGACCTGTCGGGGTGGATCGGCAGGTAAGAATGATGCAACAACTGCACGGATGATCATCTGGGTCCAGGTACTTTTTTTTTTTTTGTTGTTTTTGTTCAGTAGGTGGATAGTCTATGTATGTGGATCCCGACAATTTTATTTTGTGCAACCACTCAACAAATTCAACAAAAACCTTTTTCAGTGGATGCGGTACCGAATCAAGGAGATGGTGTTTTACACCATTTCAATTTTCCAGATTTATTTTTTAAATTTTTTATTTTGACGTGGCTAAGATGCCGCTGCATAACTGCACTGGCCCGGCATGAGAACTTGAGCACCTTCATTCGCCTCAGCAGTTATCTGGCGAAATTGCAACATGCAGTTAGCTAGCTAGCAATGCCTAGATCCTGAAAATAGATCTTCTCATTATGCATACAGTATTTTCTAAAGTCTTGGCCCCTTTAGAGTGCCTCATTATAGGCCTCGAGTGCGCATAAAGTCTCGTTTAAAGTCAGACGTGACAGCCACCGTTTGAATGGCAAGGCCAGTTTAGAGCGCCTCATTGTCACATCTTGAAAAAGCCAGTGGAGGTTTTAATTGGATATTTTAGCTTTTTTTTTTTTTTTTTTTACAGGTCATATTACTGGTGTTTAAGGATAACATGAGCTCTCTTAGGGATGGTGATACGCGTGACTAAGCGTGCCCGCATGACAGTGAAAAAGATCTGGGTTTGAATCTCAGCTCGGTCCAAACTGCTGTTTGCTGTTGATTTTCGACTCAAAATTGTCCTTGGGTGTGAATGCTTGTCTGCCCGTATGTGCCCTCTGCCTTTCAGCCCAAGTCGGGCCTTTTTTCCGAACAGAATGAGGGGTTGAAAAAAAATGGCTGCATGAATTAATGAGCTCTGTTATTCTAATGTGACAATAAATTATAAAATAATTTTCCTTAGGCTGACAAGATTAATTTTTCAGTGTAAGGCATGACTTTTAATGATTGGGTTGTTTCC
This sequence comes from Hippocampus kuda, assembly GCA_901007745.1. Lineage (NCBI taxonomy): Eukaryota > Metazoa > Chordata > Actinopteri > Syngnathiformes > Syngnathidae > Hippocampus > Hippocampus kuda. Next base: position 7,867 of record CAAKHF010023809.1, on the reverse strand, counting down.
TTATATCCATTTTAGCGTGCTAATTGTGTTTTGGCAATTCAAGGCAATGCATAAATTCATCTGTTGTAATTACAAGTTCAGCGATGAATCATCTTAATTTGAATAACGTTGTTTTAAACACTCGTGTGTGACTAATCTTATCTAGTCGCTGTTCTGAGGGAACTTCAACATCGGGCGCTGAATCATTTAATCTAATTAACACTGGCGGCGGGGGAGGGAGAGGTGGGGGGGGACAACTAATGCACCCTCACAGCTCACTTGCTTGTCACTGGAATATGTCGACTCTTCATCAAACCATTTTCTGATGCTTGTGGGCCTGCCTTTGCTTTTAGCATAAAGGAGTGAGTCAGCCTGAGCTTTGACTCGGCTCCAGACTACTTTGGGGGCTTTGAGTCGCAAGCATTGAGTCGTCAGCTCCACCTGATTTCTGACTTAACTGTTTTCTCTTTAAAAACAAAATAACAACAACACCGAGCTCGATGTTAGATTCCCGTTTCTATTGCTCTTCAGATGCGCAGTTCAACATCGGGAAGGCCCTTTTTTGTTCCTGCATGACAGTGTACAAAGCAAAGTTCGTGATACAGTGAATTTTGTGGCGACGGAGACCCCCTAACCTCAACCTACCAAAAATATTTTGCAGCGCTCAATAATTCATCGGTCCATTCTGCTGCGCTGCTTTTTCTGTTCACGGTCAGCCTATCCTCTGCTGACCGGTCCATCACATGGCACTTAGTATACACGCACAGACAACCATTTACTCCAACAGTGTCACTGAGTGGCAATCGAAAGTCAGACGAGTCAACCGTTACATCACCAGTGACCCAATTCAGCGATCGTGTCCATATCAGGAACCGTATCTTCGTTGTCGCTGAGAATCCTGGCACCTCCAAAATGAGCACTCCAAATATCATGTTCAACGTGCTAATTTGATTCACAGAAATATTACGCTGTCCATTTTCCGATCCGCTTTATCCTCACAAGGGTCGCGGGGAGTACTGGAGCCTATCCCAGCTGTCTTTGGGCAGTAGGCGGGGGACACCCTGAACGGACATTTTCGAGTGTTCAATCCGCCTGCCATGCATGTTTTTAGAATGTGGGAGGAAACCGGAGCACCCGGAGAAAACCCACGCAGGCACGGGGAGAACATGCAAACTCCACACAGGGAGGCCAGAGCTGGAATTGAACCCGGATTAAACCCGGATCTCTTTCTTGAAGATGTGTTGAGCTGACCAAGCATTTTGGCAGATATTTAGAACACTTCAAAGACAGTTGATGTATGAACAGAGTTCATCGATTTGTTCTCCAATGTGAAATTGACCACAATTTGGACCTGCGGGGGCTTCCGTGGTCCGACAAATCTCCGCAAAAACAAACCGGTCCCCATCGAAGGACTCGCCGCTGCCGCGCCTCGGCCCGCGACGGCGTATTGTCGAGCTGTGATGCGATCCGATCAATGGTTGAGTGACTTTCCTTTTTTCAGCCCTGCCATCTGTGATTGAGTGCAGTGGGGAAGAATTCCACTGCGTCACAGATGGGACCTGCATCCCCGAGCGCTGGAGATGTGACGGAGATAAGGATTGCGAAGACGCCAGTGACGAGAAAGACTGCCAAGGCACCAGGAGGATGTGCGACCCCAAGGCCAAGTTTACCTGCAAAGATACGGGTAATGTCCAAAAATAGCCCCAATGGCGCTCATAAGACAACAAACAACAAAACCTGGTATAGCGAAGACACTCACCATTCTGACGACTATCTGTTTTATCTGGCCGCCTCCTACTTCAGCCGTTTATTAAATTAGAGACCTCGCTAATTTAATTCCCATTTAAGTTGAATCCAAAGTAGTGTTTTGACCCATTTGATTTAATACAGGAAATAAATTATTCATGGTCATGTTTTCCCACAAACAAGGTTTTTCTTTTCTTTTTTTTTCTTTTTTTTTTTTTGGT
>CAAKHF010023808.1:31946-52720 GCA_901007745.1 Hippocampus kuda | reverse complement strand
ACAGTCGTGCAATCTTCACCACTTTTCTGCATACACTTTGTCTGAAGCAGTTATAGATGAAAGAGGAGAGGATCAAAGTGTCCTTTCACCAGTGGATCAGAGACGTCATGCTGAAAATGTGCACACGTCTGCTACAAGCTAAGTTTTGAAAGCAAACACGAAGCTGTAGCGTCCATTGACGAAAAAGAGATTGGCTCACATCTCCTGTCCCATGTAAATCCACTTCAGTTCCAAGCCGCGACTCCCAGTTCCACATCCGCATCGGCGCTCCGCGCTAACGCTCCTTTCTTCTCGTCGTCGGCTCCTCAAGCCTTACATCCATTCAGCCGCAGACCGTTCAACAGCACCGATCTCTCCGCTGAACAAAGCGGGGCTGTGAAAAATGCTGCCCATTACAGGCGCAAGACACAAGCGCCCCGGGACTGTCCAGCAACAACAGTCAAATGGCGCAGACATTCCTCCCAGTCAAAAACAGTGCTGGTATATCCATGCTGCCGAGAAGGCGCAACCACCAAGCACAGAGTCTCCTCCTTGATGAATGTCATGGCCAAAAAATGCTGAAAAAAGTCCACATCAGGTCCACACGACGTAACAACAAACACAAAGTGACAAAACAAACCAAAAAAACAACAAAAAAAGCAAGGCTCATGAGAGCACTTGCAGACTGCTGCCTACTCGGGCGCCATCTTGACTTCAAAAAGTCATTAAGTTGTCTTTCTGAACCTAATAAAGTGACCAGTGAGTCTACAATAGCTGTTATCAAATGTATACCATCTATCCATCCAAACATCCATCATTCACGTAAATGTTTTGTAGTTAGGTATTAATTAGTTGGTTATAATATTTGACCTCATGTAGTACATTGGCTCGTAAAGTCAGTCAGTTGAATAGTAAAAGTAGGATTCTGTTACTCATTTAGCTACGGTTGTCAAATAGCTAGCTATCATTCAACTACATGAAGTACTGTCGAAGGATAGCTAACCAATTAGTCAGCCAAACAATGAATTAGTACAGTCCTGCCAGTTAGTTAAGTCACTCTCGAGTTAGTCAGTAATAGACTTATATAAAATAAGTTATTTAGTTGATGAAAAGTAAATTGTCAAGCTAGTTGATCAACCAGTCAAATAGTAAGTTCTTTATTCAAATAATACGTAAAATAATGTGCTAGTCAGCAAGCTAGGCAGTTGTTTTCTCAGTCAAATAGTTATGTGGTAGGCTCATTCATTTATGTTACCCCACTAAAAAGGCTGTCACATCGTTTATTTAGTTAGTCATCCAGTCAGGTAGGTGGTTAAGTTCCCTAAATATTCAATAAAATAAAGTCTTCATCAGGATGCTAAGTTTTAGTTCGCAAACGATGAATCTCTTTAGAAATCAGTTAGCCGCATGCACACTATCAGTTTTGCAGATTTTTGTTCATTAATTTAATTTTATATTGTTTTTATTTTTGTATTTAGTTATTATATACCACGTATCTTCTTTCTTTTCAGCCTGTTCCAGCACTACTGCTACACTAAAGGAGGAATGCGGCACACCTCGTACACTTGCATCTGCGGAACGTGAGTGGGCTTTCTCTATAGCGCACTGGCAATATTGAAACCAAAATAAAATGGATTCCGCTTGTGCTTTAAAATTTAATTAGTGACATGGTTACGCATGAACGGCTGCTAATCAAACACTGTTCTTCTGTGTATCCAAGGCCGCGCGTAATGAGTTTTTTCTCGGGGATTACTGCTTATTAGCTTAACTTTGTGTTTACAAACAAGGCTTTGTCTTGATTAACAACCTGAGCCATGTCCAAACTTTGTAGTGAAATAAGGTCATCAGAGGCGATGTACTCGACATTTTTGACAGCGATGGACAAAAGCTAATTCGTTCCCTTCAGAGTCTTCCTGTACCAAAGTCTAAACCTAAACTTGCTTTTGCTAATTACAGTGCAACCACGAAAGTCCAGTTCCACTAATGTTGTCCAATTTGGGATTTAGGCCACATAAGATATGCCTGTGATTGGACATAATTTCAGTTACAGAACGTTACAAATTGTCATCAAAGGAAGTTTGGACGTCGTACTATAAACACTGATTTACGGTACTTGTTTTTGCCATTAGCTCGCTTGCTATTGAGCTACAATACTTAGGTCTGTAAATATTGGGGCATTGACACAATTATCATTGTTTTAGGTTTGATTTGAAATGAACCCAACAAGACGTGCTTTCGCTGCCAACTTTCAGCTTCTCAGCCTAAGGATGACCTGCTTCACTGATTGTGACAGTTCTTTGGATGTCATATTAAGAGTTGACAGCAATGTTAATGTTTTTGTTACACTAGTGTGACGAATACAAATGGAAAAAAAAAAAGTGATGCGGCAAGTCGAGTTCCATACATCTCACCTTGCAATTAGGAACTTTTATTTCAAAGTAAATCGTGGTGTTTTTACCTCTATAATGAATTTTGATGTTTGACTGTGTGACCCACAGGGGCAACAATGCCTCTGTTCTGCATTACGGTCACGCTGGGGCTCCCAACGATAAAACCATAATGGACGGCGACATGTGGTGAGTCCTAAAATGTTTATTCTTTTTTTTAGACCTTCAGAACTAAATATCTGAATTGTCCAAAATCTCCGTGGACCCTTGGAGGGACGAGTTATATTTCTATTATTTCTTACAGGAAAACAGATTTAAAAACCATAACAAATTGAAAGATATTTTGGGGGGGGGGGGGTGTTCCCTCCTGCAGTTTGTTCGATATGGGCGGCGAGTACTACTGCTACTCGTCAGACATCACATGCTCCTTCCCCGCCAATGGCAAGTTCACCGCTGACCAGAGGGCCATCTACGAGGCAGTCCTAAAGGCATCCAGAGCGGTCATGGCCGCCATCAGACCAGGTGATACTTTGACGACTGTCAACATTAGAAAACGGCACTGTGTTTGTTAGCAAACAAGTTTGATAGTTGTCTAAGATTCAAATGAATTAAATATTAACTGCCTAGTCCATCGATTATTTACTTCCTCGCAGTCAGTTTGTTAGTTGGCAGCTCAATATATAATCAGTCAGTTCGTTGAAATTAGCCAGTGTGTCAGTCAGTGAAATACTTCTCTTGGCTTTAAAACACCGAGTAAATTGTGTTCTTTAAGCTCTTTAAAAGGAGTATAGGTGGTCTATTTGTCTCTTCAACCAAATTACATGTGTTCACCAATTACTTTTGTTTCATTACACCAATATGATAATCACTGATATGGAAAAGTTATGATTATTTTCCAATCAAAATAGTTAACCATGTAAAAATGTCCAGGTGTGAAGTGGACCGACATGCACCGTTTGGCTGACCGTGTCCACCTGGAAGAGCTGGTGAAAGTGGGCATTCTTCAGGGCAGCGTGGAAGACATGATGAAAGTCCACCTTGGCGCCGTTTTCATGCCCCATGGTCTGGGTCACCTGTTGGGCATCGACGTGCACGACGTGGGCGGTTATCCCGAGGTGAGAGCGCTGTCCTCGGTGGATGCTGAGAAGCCGTTGGATCGTGCGGTAACGTAGGTGTCCCGCAGGGAGTGGAGCGCATCGACGAGCCCGGCCTGAAGAGTCTGCGGATGGGCCGCCTGGTCCAGGAGCGCATGGTGCTCACCGTGGAGCCTGGCATCTACTTCATCAACCACCTGCTGGATCAGGCCCTGGCCGACCCCATGAAGAGCTGCTTCATCAACAACCAAGTGCTCAGTCGCTTCAGAGGCTTTGGCGGGGTCAGTATAGCCTGTATTTATTCGCTCTATAACAAGGTCAGCAAGAGCTTGGATATTGATGATTGCTTATTTCACTCAAAAGCGTATGTAATTATTGAGCAAGCATGTTAGTTTGTTAGTTTAGTCAAGCGTCAGTCAAGTCGTTGCTTGGCATATTTTCCAGTTCGCCAGTCGCTTTCTGGTTTCATTAGCTACTTGATTAGTTATTCAGTTAGTCAAAAATTGAAAGTGCATTGATCAGCTGGTTTGGCAGCTAAGTAGATCACTGAAATTGTAACACCGTTATTAGCCACTTTGTCAGGAAGCCAGTCAGTCAAATATCCAGAAATCTAAGGGCATCACCAGAATCTGAATTCCTTCATTTTGTTGGTCTGCACCCTATTGAGTTTTAGTGTATTGTTATGTTGTGTGTAAACGTTAATTATGTTTCTATTGATCGCGCCCTATTGAAATCATCCTGGCAGGTTCGCATTGAAGATGACATCGCCGTCACTGCAGATGGCATTGAGTTGCTTACCTGCGTCCCAAGGACCGTGGAGGAGATTGAGGCCTTTATGAGCGCCTCAGACAAACCTTTCAGCCCGCTCGTGTGCAGCCAAAAATTTTGATCCACCACAACTCTCTGTACATATTCAAAACTAAACAATCAACCAACACAAGATGAACAGATACAAGCTTGATCATGATGCAGTAAAAAGAAAAAAAAAGTAACATGAATCAGTTTTAAATACCACCTCAAGTAGGTACCTGGAAGTAGGTATTCAAATTGACACAAAAACAAATGTTGTATAACTGAATAAAATGTGATTTTTGCAAACAAATGCAGTTGACGTTCTCCATTAGAGGGTGCACTTGCTGATATCCGCCACTAAATGCCACTCTTTTACCCATGCAGCCATTGCCTTATACCTGAACAGAGCAGTGCAATGTTTCTTTGAAAGACAGTACAGCTGTGTTCAAATACCGATTGATTTTATTTTTTTAGTCTTTTTAAGAACCACCACATTTATAAGTTCGTGAATGCATTGCAACGTATACTGATGATTGTGTGGTTGGGTTGAAGACTTACAAGCTAGTCAGTTAGCTAGCTAATGATTAGCTTGTAAGTCTATTACTTAAAAGTTGGTTAGTAAGTTGGCTTGTCAACCCGTCAATCTTTTAGAGTACCAGTAAATTCGTGATTAATTTACAAGTGACCTTTGAAGATGAAATTTCAGATAAATTGGAAGCAATTTATAGGTCATACCAATACAGTGGACCCCTGCTATTGCTGGGGTTGTCGGGACTTGCCCGGCCCACAAATTGAGAAACTCAGCGTATAATTGATGCAAAAATGTTTTTAAATTAATGAAAAATTAAGTGTTCTCCACAAAAAATGCACTTAATTGCTTCTCCCCCCCCAAAAATAAATATTAAAAATATATATTTAAAACAGTTAAAGGACAACAGTTAATTAGTTGGGGCGGTTTTTGGATCATGTATCAATATGCATGACGTGTGCTCAGAATGGAGGGTGGGGTAAGGTTGATGAATAAATTAACTGAGCAATGTAATTGCGCAAATGTGCGAAGTAATCCATGGAGCTGTGACCTTCCACCATAAATTAAAAATTAGGATTCGGGTGCAATGGAACAAGCCAATGGGGGAAAAAAATTATATATTTTTTTTAAACATCATCCGCTCCGGGATGAGATACATAAATAATTTGTGTTCTTGAACAGTCTGTTTAAAAAAAACGAAAATAAACAAACTTATATTATATACTTATATTTACAGCCAAGCCATGAATACTCATGTTCTGCTGTTCAGTTTAAATAGAGAGGCTGCATTTAAGAAAACTGGGAAATTCATACTTTTAATTTCACACATTTTAAAGCGCATCAAAGTCAGAGTTCCAACCAAGTACATAGTACCATTCGATGTAGCCCAACAGACAGCTGTCACACAAAGCTTCATTTCAACTAGATTTACATGTACATAAGGGTGGGATTAGAAAGTAAGATAGCTAGATCGTCAGGCAAACAGTTAAAAAGGTAAGATCGTTTTTTTTAAATAGTTGTTTAAATTTAAAAAAAAAAAATAGGGTACCGGTAAATCCAAATTCCCAGTGTTCTTGAATGCGTCCTTAGTATTGCTCCATCCAATAATTGGCTGTATGCAAATTTGTAGGCTACAGAGCCTACGAATTTGGATTGCCGTCAAAGGCATAATTTCCGACACGCCTCGACCACACACCAGTGTCCGAATTCATAATGGGAACGGACCCGAAGGCTGCTTCGAAACACACTTTTGTAGCCTACATTGCTCTGCTTTTCTTCAACGGCGTTCTTCTTCTTAGCTAGGCCTAATTCACCATAGTTCATGCGGTCCACGCACGCTACACGAGCAGGAGCCTTCGAAGGACCCAAACCGCAAAAGGTCTTCAAGAACGCACCCGACAAATGTGTTTAGAACTTTTGAATAGATTAACGGAGGCCATTTCCTCAACTTGGTGCCATCTGTTGAGTGGATTTTCATTGTTTGCCGCATGCAAATGTTTTTACTTCCTGTCCCGATGAGTGTTAGCTGCGCCCCTTATGGACCACGGAGTGTCTGTGGGGGTGGCGAGAGCAGGATGCGCAGCAGGTCTTCTTGTAGTAGTCGTAGACGCACAGGCGGGCCTGGACCACCACGTTGCAGTTGAAGTACTCGTCTTTGCAGTGCTGGTCTGCGATGGAAATGTCACAGGGCTCAGGGTCGGAATCAAGCAAAGCAATTGGTGCGGTTTTTCGGACCAACCTATTTGAGATACACAAGGTTCGGGGTTGCAGTCTTCCCGTTCAGGCGGTTTGAGCCGCTCCCCACAGCTAGTGCTGGACTGCATATCTTCGGAAAGACAGCGCACCTCACGCACACGGAATCCTCGCTCGCATGTTTTGGAGCACTACGCGGAGTCAAAAGAGACATTTGATAAACCTCTCCATTTACGCTTGAACTATACACCTTCATGAAACTGCAAAACTTCCGCCTGTAAAAATGATATATCAAGTGTTTTAAACTAAGGTTAGATTTCAAAGTAGGGTTTTGGATAAGGGCTCGGTTTCAAATTAGGGAATTAAACTAAGGTTGTGGTTTCAAAGTAGGGTTTAAAATACAGCTCATTTCAAAGGAGGGTATGAAACTAGGGCTGCGGTTTCAAAGTAGGATTTTAAACTAGGGTTAGGGCTTCAAAGTAGGGTTTTCGATTAAGGTTAGGGTTTCAAATTAAGGTTTTAAACTAATGTTTGGCTTCCAAAGTAATGATTCAAAATCGGGTTAGGTTTTCAAAGTAGGCTTTTAAACTACTGCTAGAGTTTCAAAGTAGGGTTTTAAAATATAGATAGGGTTTTAGACTAAGGGTGGGTTTTCAAAGTAGGGTTTTAAACTAGCGTCAGAGTTTCAAATTAGAGTTTCAAGTCTGGCCCCAAGTCTGGCCACTGCCTTTAACATGCTTGTCTATAACTTTCTCTCAAAACCTCTGGGGCAATTCTTTCCTTCGCTTCCTGTGGTCCATGTTCGCATGTTTACACACCATGTCACCACCTAGCAAAGTGCCGAATTTCACCCTTTAAAAAGGTCGATTGACTGCTTCTAAATTTGAAGACACCATTGATGCTAACCAGAGAACACGCCTTGCTTGAACATGTCCCAATGGCCTAATTATTTCATTCTCACTTTCTTCATCTATTTGTTTTACCTTGTTTTGACTTCTCTGACAAGAAGTTGTTATTAAATGAGGAAACGATCCAGGTTGTGTATGATGATGCCGCGTGATAGTACGCAAGGGGACGTCACTCACAGCGCTCCAGTCGGTGTAGTACCACTTTGCCCCGCACGCTTTCACGTTGCAGCTCTGCTGGCTGAGCGGTCTTTCCAGCGACGAGCACTCGTACTGGGGTGCCACGGCAACCGTGTCTCGGGACCTCATTAGACACACCACCGCCCGCTCCTGCTTGCCCACGCCGCACTCTGCGGAACACTGGCAAACAATCACATGCAACTTTAATGTTGCTTGAAAAGTCACGTGTTTGTTCTCGTTGAGTGTTCATACCTGGCTCCAGGGGCCGGTGAACCACTCAATGGCGTTGTCGCAAGGGCCCGTGTCGCACACTTGAGAGTCGGGAGGTCGCTCGCTGCCGCAACCCTCCAGAGGGAGGCTGCTGATGTGATTGGTCAAGCACAAGACATCTCGCGTTCGTACGCCCCTCCCGCACTCAGCAGAACACTACAAGAAAAGTCGCTGTTTATTTATATTTCACCGTAAACATCACATTTACAGATGCTTCATCTACTCTGCGGGTATATTGGGGTAACTATGAAAGCATATGGGACGTAAAGAATCTGATTTTTTTTTTTTTCAGTCACGATTTTTGTGTTTTTGGGAGGGAAACATTTTTTGTGTTGGAAAAAACAAAACAAAATAATTTCAATGAATCAATCACAAAAATGTACTTTCAGAATGATGAAGCAATTTTCACTTAATTATTACTATTATTTTATTTATGTATTTATTTATTTATTTATTGGTATTAATCAAATATATGACCAGCACTTTTTTTCAATAAATATTTTGGAAATGGAACCTGAATCACTTTCATTATCATTAAATTTTCCCCAGTTCACAAATATGTTTTAAGTTAATTACCTGCCTGTTAACTATCCTCCTACTAGTAATAAATTAAGCAGTTAAAATCCATTGATTATGAAATCAGTCATTTTTCCACTCAATGGTGGTAAATGTTGTCTAGTGGGGATACAAAATTGTGGGAATTTTCAAATTGGGAAACTTTCAATGAGAATACATGGGAATGAATCAAGAATGTACAACAATGAAGCTCGGCTCACAATAAGAAGGAAACTTTAATATAGTTGGTCAAGTATTATCCTGAGTCAACCAGATTGCATGCAAGTACAGCCGAATACAGGCAGTATTGACTGTACATGCATTGTGCATTCATCAGTCACACGCACAGATGTTTTCCAGAATGTGGACTTTTCGCAAGGGAAGAGGGGTTCTTTCCATTTCACATTTTACATGGGACATTTGTATTCATTTTAAATGGATCGGGATGTAGGGGATGAGTCAGCGTGAACTAAAACGCTGGTTGCATGTGTGTGATACCTTGGTGCCCCAGTCCGTGTAGAACCAGCTCTTGGCGCAGGCGCCCATGTCGCAGTTCTCCAAGTGGGCCGGCCTCAGGTTCATGTTACACTCCGTGTCGGGGACGTTGTCGCCTATGTTGCTCACGCAGCGGACGTCCCGCCACCTTTGGCCCAACCCGCATGGCACCGAGCACTGCGGGGACACAAATTGCCACCGTGAATGAAGCATGCAATCAATCATCCTTGCCACGACTGACAGCTGACACTCACGGCACTCCACTCTGAGCGGATGTGCCACTCGCTGCAGATCTTGGTCTGGCAGGTGCCGGAGGTCTCGGGCCGCTGCAGGTGCCCGCAGCGGCTGACGTGCACATTGTGGGTGCGGTTGGCGTAGGTTTGGCGACACAGGATCTGACGCTGTTGCGTGCCCAGACCGCACGTCTTGCTGCATTCCGACCACTCACCGATGTCCCAGCTGACAAAAGGCAAGAATCAATCGCAAACTAGGAGTTATGTATTACTCAACTACAGAAAAGACCAAGCATTTATTCGAGGAAAGAGCTTCATTTTTTTACAGAGTAATTTTATTTTTTGATATTCATTTTTTTCATATTTTTCCACAAATAATACAGTAAGTGTAGTTTATATATATATATATATATATATATATATATATATATATATATATATATATATATATATATATATATATATATATATATATATATATATATATATATATAAAATAGAAAAATAAATAAATAATAAAATAGATTACATAATAAACAGAAATTGATTCATTCAAATATACACTTTTGGTATTTTACAAGATAATATGGATCATAAATGTTATAAAATATGTACATTTAATAGATATTGTTCACGAAATTAAATACAAATTATAATACAATATACAGTATATTTGTTATAATAAATGTGATATTGCATGTACAGTGTAAAATATTTATAACAAGACATACAATGTTTGAAGAAACAAGATATAAATGAAGACACAATTGACTCACAATGCAGGACAGGCGTGCAGGTTGCACGCTTCCTCCTGCGGCACTGGTTTACTGTTGTCGTCGCACAAAGCGTCCTGGACCTGGATCTGCTTCAGCCGGTGTATACAGTGGAAGATGGGATACCTGAAACCTACGAATGGCAATGACCAGCCGGACATGTACATTCAAAACGATGCAGAAGGTCCACCCGTGAAAAGACACCATCAAGATCAATATGAAAAGAGTCATCTCACCTTTACCACAGGAGGCGCTGCACTCGCCGGTGCCAGCCATCTTCCAGCCGTATTCCCATTGGCGGCGTGGCGGCTGGTTGTCGTGACGATGAGGCGGGTACCTCCCCTCGCCAGCCGGGTCATAGTTCGCCCGCTGGGAATCGTCGTGCCCCACTTGCTGCTCGGTCTGAGGGTCTTGTTTACCTTGCGGTGTCTCAGAGGCGACCACGTATTCGTAGTGAACCCCTGGGTTGGGCTGCTGGAAGATCAACTGGGGGAAGGAGAGAATTACCTCCATTAAAATTGTCCAGCAATTGCAATAGCGTATGTGCAATTGCGTTCTCAACTCACATAAATGTCCAGGATCTCATTGGTGGGCCCCTCGGCAAGGAGGGACTCCCCAGCGGTGCTGCTGATCTCATTGGGTCGGCGGTAAGTGAACATAGTGCCCCCGCCCTCATACTTGCCCGGCCGGTCAATAGCCCAGTTGCCATTGACGATGGAGCGTCCAGAGCGGCTTTGGAGCGCTGCAGGAAACATAGTCATTAATAACTGCATATATATATATATATATATATATATATATATATATATATATATATATATATATATATATATATATATATATATATATATATATATATATATATATATATATATATATATATATAAAAGATTAAGTTAACAGGGAATTAATCAGTTTTAACCACTGTTTTTTTAATAGACATAAAAAAATTTAAATGAGAAAAAAATAATTTCATTATTTTGTTTTAAATATAAATATTCTACTAAATGGATATATAAATTCAAACCCCAAGCGCTGTTCAACATTATTTTTGATTTCAATAATAATAATAATGTAGAAATGAGTTGGAAAACTTTAAACTTGAAAACCTCAGAACTGTGTATGTAAAGTGGCAAATATGAATTGCACAACGTCTTTAGTAACATTACTCGTCACTTCTATTAGTCCAGGTTAACTTTGACAACAAGTGATGTCCGATTACATCACAGTATATACTCTTACTTTTTTGAACAGCACTTATTGAGAATGCACCTTCTTCTTTTGGAGAAAGTGTCACAAAAACAGCCAAAGAATAAGCCAGATGTGCAGCATTGGGGACTTTTATTCCGAGGAAAACATTGGTCAGATGCTGAATGGCACAACTTCAGAGGTGTGCGTGACTAACTTTGAAAACCTAACGCAATCCTGTTTCACTGGCAGACCTTTTTGGCCACAAGGCTCAGTGGATTAAGGAAAAGAGAACATTAAAAATCCATTAAGAGGGTAACTTTAGACTTGTAAAAGACGGTTTGGATCAAGTGGAAGCACATTAGGGCCCAAAAAAAAAAAATAGACCCTCTGAGGGAATACGTGGGATGTGTTTGTTCATGAAAAATCCATTATAAACCTGGTTGTTCTATATTACTTGAGTGGGAATACATACGTTTCATAAATTTCACACAGAAGGTTGCAAACTTCATCATCACTCACATATCATTGTTTACTTGAATGAGCCACATGCTGCTTCGCCTCGCTTTTATAATGAGATCACACGTAGTCCAGCCTGCTGTGGTGAACTCCCATGACAGAAACCTTTAACTTTGTAGATTCTGATTCACAAAGAACGACGAATTTAATTAAAGAAAAAAAAAAGAGGGCTTAAGGCTTGTGGTTTTATTCAAAGTGTGCACTTTCATCAAGGGAGGGGTCGCGGTGCAGGTTTTAGGGTTTTACCATTAAACTGGGTTCTGGCTCTCATTAAATGACATTCCAATAGCTGCTTGAGAAAATGGTGAACACCGGTTAAAAACATTAAACGGACTATTGGTTTATCAAAGCAAGTAATGGCTCAGCTTGCGAACGTCACATGACCAAACTCAGAAAACAGGTGAGCCGTGATGTCACTTTCAGTGGACAGCAAGTGGCAAAATGGCCGCCCCACCAGAGATGGATTAAAACGTGTTTTTTCGTCTGCTTTAATTCATGTTCCGCAAACGCAATCTGAATCCGAAAGTGTTTAGACCAATGTGGCCACATACAACATATTACAGAAAAAAACATGCAGTTTTTTCTTTGGCTTTTTGTGCTATTATTTAGTTTATTTTCAATTATATAGTAAATATGGTTGACTTCTTTTCGTATTTGTATGTCAGTTATAAAGAATAAAATGCTACTATTGTTTTTACACTCTACACAAAAAAGTCTGGACTTTTTCTTTGTTGTTGGGACTTTTCTTTTTTTTTTTTTTAATTCCCACCAAGGTAATTGCGGCTCTTGGCCATCTCCGTGACGTTGATCTTGGTGGCTCCTGGTGGAATCTCAGCGATCTTATGGTAGCCGATCTTGGTCAGAGAGTGGCGGAAGACTCCCGAAACGAGCCGGCAGGTAGCGTTGTCGCCGCCGCACACGCCGCACTTGTCCATCACCTTCCCAGAGCCCAGGAAGCCATCACAGCCTGGATTCTGTGAGGTGCGCCAAGAGAGGAGTGTTAGACTTAGCTAGTTCAAAAAAGCCCAGCGTTCAAATCCAATATGGTGAATAGGCAATTAGCAGTTATGCTGCAGACGATTAGAATAAGCTGCCAACAGAACTGAAGTCAGCTCCATCAACACCAACACTGGAGCTAACGTCATTTCATGTCACTGATGGCAGGATACTGTGTCACTGTGTAAAGGTGCACACAGTTGCGGCAATATTCAACGTTTACTGGGTTCGGTGTAAACAAACAAAGGCGGATAATTGTCCAGTCTTGATCTTCTTTCCGCAGTTTTGCAGGAGCAAAGGAGGATGAATTCTGTTTCATTTTTAAGGCTATCTTTGATAAGACAACTTTGCAGGATCTCTGTGTGAAACAGAATGTCAGGGCATTGGTGTGTCATCTAATTATCTGATTGCGGGATGCCGCGTCACTTTGTCAAAGCACAAAAACAATCACTTGAGGCAATCACTGGGTTCTACCTAAAAGACATGTCAGTCCATTTCTATTGAATGTTTCCAATGAGCATATCATCCAACAAATAAAAAGTCCCCCAGTGGAAAAAAGAATAAAAACACAGCAATGAAGAGCTGCTAGTGACATGGCGAGCATTAAACGGCTCAACCGTGTCAGCGTAAAATTCATCACACCTCACACGACACCATCACAGTAGTCAAACGCTCCCCCCATAAAACAAACGCTGACATGAGGTCATCCACGGCCACTCCGACGGCAGCAACGCATCTCTATGGAAACGCGGCCTGATTTATGGATCCATAATCTGACTCGTCGATGAAATC
Organism: Hippocampus kuda; assembly: GCA_901007745.1. Taxonomy (NCBI): domain Eukaryota; kingdom Metazoa; phylum Chordata; class Actinopteri; order Syngnathiformes; family Syngnathidae; genus Hippocampus; species Hippocampus kuda. Next base: position 39,341 of record CAAKHF010023808.1, on the reverse strand, counting down.
TCATTCAACCACGAAAGCAAAAACATGTGAGGCGCCTTACGGGAAGACTCATAAAGTCTGAAAATCATGTTGAAACAGATGCCTCAACTTTTCAACTTTTGTGACCGCGACATGATAGAGTCATAGCTTAGCAGCTGAAGGATTCGACATTCGAGACATGTATTGTCTTGCTCATGGGGAAAAAAATGGAAAAAGGTCATGCTCGAAGACATCAGAACAAAAACAATGTCAACCTGCAATGGGTCAGAGGAGACAAAGTATCATCTGCATCTTGAAAAGTCAAACTTCAAAATATTTCATACGATTCTTTTCATGTTTGGTTCTCCGGTCTGTGCCCTTTGAATCCAAGGGTGTCCCCGATTTCATCGGCGAATTTGCGCGTTTCCTGTTTCAAAGCATGGACGAGATGTGAAGTGCTGCAGCAAGCAGTCTCAAATCACCTCAATCCCTCATTAGCTGGGCGGAGGCTCCAATTTTCCAGTCATGCTAGTGCAATGTATATCAGCGTGTCGCATCTTTAGTCCTGATGATCACACGAAACTAAAGAGAAAAGCGGGATGAAGCAAACAGTACTCTTGCCACACTGAAGGGGGCGTAAGTTCTTTATGCAAATGCAACTGCCGTTCACTACCTCCAAAATCTTAAAAATATTCTCTAAATGATAAAATAACACCAACGCTGGAGGAATTGCTTCAAACATCAGGTCAGAAAGTAAGCCCGTTTTCACACCGAAAGTGATACCCATCAGGACCAGCTTATTAAAATTCATATTTTGTGCTCCACTTAGTAATTTAATGACTTGCCCCTAATGAATGGGTTACAATGGATAATATGTCTATCTAAGCTGCAAAAGTAACGCTCATTACGGCCAAATATGTGTGTGAAAAGAATGCTGATATATGCTTTTAATCCGTTATTAATGTCACGGTGCCGTGCCACTCTGTTCAGCTTAGAAATGAGTACATCTGAGTCTAATGTGAGCACCTCGCTTGCATATCATCGGTTCATGTGGAGTATGTAGACCCAAGCTCAATTTCGCTCACAAGATGCGGAGCTTCAACATACTCTTGACATCAATCAAGAAGTAGCACAGAATCCGGGCAATAAGTGAGTTAGTTATTTAAAATAGTGAGTTTTTCTGTGAATAGAAATGTTTAAAAAAATAGTGCTCATTCGAGCGTCGTCGTCTGCCGAGGCTGAACAAAATGTAAGGAAATGGACGCGCTCTCATCCTTCAGCTGCTGGGGCCCGTGAGTGAAACATAGCACGACACAGCCACTTCAATGAGGATGTCAGTGAAGCATTCAAAAGCGTCAATGAGAAATGTTTACATCGTTGGACACAGAATTCAAGCCTGGAAAAATGATGCTAGATGATAGCGGTTGCTTTGCTAGCAACAAAGAAGACGTCAATAAACTTGTGCTGTTTAAAATAAGTTCAATTACATCGATTCAATTACATTTTTTATTTTTATTTTTTTTAACTACAGTATACTAAAGTGAGTTGAAAAGTATCAGTGAGATAAAAGTAATTGCTTGCCACCGTCTTGTAGCACGGATTGGTAGTTATAAACCTTTTGGAGGGGGTATCAATTTCTTGCTGATAATGGCTGTAAAACCTTCAAAAGCTGACAAGAGAATGTGACTTTTAAAACAGAAACCTTTGTTGCACCTGAAGGTATTGTATTTTTTTTCTATTTTCTCTCAGTCTTTTCTGGCTCCTCGCTGCCATCTGAACGCTCTCTCTAGTAAAACCATGGCGAAACCATGTTTCGTTTCAATGCGATTGTTGAAAGCAGCATTGAAGCCCACCTTCATCTGGAAGTGGTTACCAGCGGAGTCGAGTCTGAAAACAAGAGGGTCTTAAAACTAAATCCTGCCGGTATTTTTCCCACACGGTACCTCTTAGTACCATGTGGAAGTTTGATCCAAATATTGATACCAACCGGTATTGATATTCAATATTCATGGGGGGAAAAAAAGGATTTGAATTACTGGAATGGACGATACTGGCTCGGGAATTTACTTGTTAGCATTCATACCAAATATTGCAGTTTCGCAGACGCTTGGGCCTCAGGTGCTTATATACTCTTCAAACAATAATAGCGGAGTTAAGCACTCTGACATTCAGACGAAGGATTACAGCAATCCTATCTCAGCAAACCTAAATTCCACAACCAACCAAGCTTTGTGGTTTATATAGTGTACAGTCCTTAAAACAAACATATTATACCAGCAGTAAATGTAAGGTTTTTAGTTTAATTAAAATACAAACTATGAAGGACTATATGTATCTTGGTGCGAAACACTTTCCTTCCCAAAACTAGTAGTTTTTATTTCAAATAGGGAACGATGTTAAAAACACATTAATTTCAATTAAATACAGCAAAAGTGGGGCATTTAATTGCATTTTCAAGACTATTTCAACACTTTAGGTGAAAAGGAAACTTAAAACAAAACATGTAGCTAAGCACGGACACCAGAGCTAACGTTAGCGTGACCTGGATTTGTTCTTGTGCTTCACTCAAGTCTTTGAGTTTGCACCAGCTAACTGCAGACAGCGGTCGACTTGAAAATAAAAAGCTATTAGCTCTGCTGTGGTGCATCAAAGACTACTACGTGGAGGAATCTGGAAGCAAAATGATTTTTTTTTTTCTTGAAAGACTGGTCTCATTATTAGGTGTCCCTTTCTTGGAGTTATTGGAAAAAGAAAAAGATTTGTATTTTAGTCATGTGGCAGAACAAGCCCTGGAATTTGCCTGACATGGTTGCTTCAAAACAAAATGGCCGACTTCCTGTTTTTAATTTCAGGAATGGTTCAAGAGTCTTTTTATTGCAGATTTATTTATTCTGCTTTTAATTTATTTTGTATCTATTGGTTTTATTGATTTATTTTACCTCTTATTTTAATTGACTGCATTTTTTGAACTCACACATTTTTAAATGAATTCACCGTTTGGTGTTATCTATTTAGTTGTTGTTTTTTTTAATGGACTTCATATTTTGGCATTTGTGTGTTTTACAGTGAAATGAATTCATCAAACTAGTTTTACTTTGCCATCGACATCTACCCTATTGGTTTCAGTCGGATTTATTGGGATGGAACCAGGATACACGTCTTAATGTCTTAATATTAAGTCTTAATGACGAACATTAAAGTAATCTAATTATCAAGGGAAAAAACATAAACTGATGCTGTGAAGACCAAACAGAATAGAGCCACAGTGCAATACTTTAAGACCTATTTCCGAGCAAGGGGTGAAAGGCGAATTTTTTTATGGACACGCTGTGATCCGTACAGCTCTTCACACGCGCAAACACAAATAAGATCAAATGTTTTCTTGCGAGCTTTGACATAGCATCTGGAAATGCCATAAACGTTCTTGTTGGGGAGGCTAATCAGGCTGGATCAGTTTGGGGGTATATAGGGTACAGGATGGTGTATCGGTCAGAATACAGGAGGCAGGGATCTTGAGGTAAGGCTCTTTTAATAGGTATTAGGAGGCAGGTTTGGGAGATGGGAGACAGATTGTAGGTGATGATGGGGTGGAAGACAGGGGCAAAGGGCGAGGGCAGAAGGTATAGAAATACGGAAGGTGGGAAGGCAGAAGTGCAGCTTACAGACGTGCAGAGTCTGGAATGTCAGATGACATCAATTAAGGCGTGTACAGCATTCAACAAGATATACAACTTAGACACTCAGAATAAGTAAGATATAGAAATGCTGTACAAATTCTATAAAGGAAATACAATAAAAGGGAGGGAACGCTGCCAACGGTTTGGGTGGCCAAATACACTAAATAAACACACTGAATTGTACTGGCTCATTCAGATGGTCTATGGAGCCCTCTAGTGGCCGATAGGAATAGTGCAGAATGGCGGCCGAAGTAGACTTCTCGTCCTAGATAAACTTCAAAGGACCATACAAACGAACAAACTAACGCAAAAGATACCATTAAACATAGGTGTAACGAGGAGATAAAGGAAACTTACTTTTTGGTCATGAACTCTGCCAGTTTATAAACTTATAAGGAACGACCTTGAACGAGGACACCACGAACCTGCACACTTCCTGACTACTAGACTGCGCATGCGCAGGGAAGGCAACGTCATCACATGCAGTTTAACAATCACACAGTAGGAGGCAGCATGGTAACACAAGACAAATTATAACTCACAATACTTCACTATATCAACGTCTCTGAGCCTTTAATACAGTTCTCTTTTGAGAATATCCAGCCAACATCGGGGAATGTATAGTGATGACTTGACGGGATGCTGAATCTGGAAGTCAACTTAAATGGAAGGTTGCGTTCAACGTGTATGTGCCGCCCACATGCCGGGATAGCCGGTGATCTTGAAGCAACATTTTTGACGTGGCGTTAGCACTTAAAAGTGACAATGACACAGTTGTCTCTCAGCATGTGTTATTGATATCACAATATTGTGACCCCCTTTTACATTGGAGAATGTGTTCCACAAAATCTGCAATATAGAGAAACCAAAATTTGGTGTTTTTCTTGAACTATTGTACTAAAATATTTTTCTCTCATCTTATTATTGTAATATTTTTATGTAATTTTCACAATATTAAAATCAAAATCTTGATTCACCTGCATCAGTGTCCTCATAGTATTAGTGCATTTCTGAGATTAAGACTTCATTCCAATATGCTGCAACTACAAGTAGCTTCTGATTTATGACCACTGAGTAGGTGGTGGATAGGGGGGTCAAACTTGCATGAACGACCCCAGGCACTTCACATCATCAGTCAATCAGGGCTGAGCTAAAATGGCGGTGACATGCTAATTCCAGCTAGTCCTAACAGAGTCACCTCCACTTCTACACCTTCATAACGTCTACGAGACCAAGATTAGTAAAGTCCAAGTTGTGGACCAAAACAGAAAACCTGCACTGGAGCTACTCTGACATCCAGTTAACCCAAGGCAACTGACACATAGCAACGGGTTGGTCTTGTTCTTCCAACCTTCTGACAGGTAACGCAAAAAGCAGGTCCTACCTGAGACCTTGGCTTCCCCTGCACGTGGAGGCACGCCAGGAGCAGCAGGCTCGGTACTGGCAGCATTCTCCCCAAAATGTTACAAAACGCTCGCTCTCAAGCCCCAAAAACGCCACAGACCATCCCTTACGAGCTCTTACTTGTAAAAGAGAGCCGGGGAGGAGGTGCAGAGGAGGGGTGAGGGAGATGAGGATTTGCGGGGGCTTTTTTAGAAGCGAGAGTGAGCGGACGGTTAAAGGGGAATTGGGAGCCCACTGAGGCGTTTAGAGAAATATTTGTATGGGAAAACCACGGCCTTGTAACTATGAGGTATTGTGCGTGACTGGATTCTCTTTCTGAGACTGTTTTCAAGTGACTGAGTCACTCCTAACATACAGGATAGATAGATAGATAGATAGATAGATAGATAGATAGATAGATAGATAGATAGATAGATTTTTTCCCCTTTATCATTTTACATAAATGCATCACAGTCAAGGGGACAAGCACACAGCTGTTCTATTGTTTTCTTGGTTGCATCATTTGTTGCTAGGCAGACTTCATAGGACTCATGACTTTATACAAACATTATGTTAGCTTTTTGCTACACCTGAATTCTGGATTTATTATACTCTCCCTTTGTCTAGCTACCCTAACAGTTCCTTCAAAGAAAATAATTAAAGTTTAGTGTTGGATTTGAAATGAGCCGAGCAGTTGCTAGTCGCATTCCAGCAGACGTTTTGAGGTTATCGCCAGTCAATGGGGGATGTTTCCGAGCAGCATGGCTCAAGCAGCTGAGAGGATCCAAAGGAGTGATGAAGGAAAAATGAGAATAAGTGTGAAGATGGTGCAGATGTGAACGCACCACTGTGGATCACAACATTCATGTTGTGAGTTTGCTCCCACGCAACGAAGTGTCTCGCCAAATGTGGCAGGTGTGTTTCAGCCACTTGGATTGAAACACGGTAAATTTACTACGGACCTCAGCTTCACTCCAAAGGAATCATCTTAAACTATCCTGCCCCCTTGTGGCCACAATCAACACCCCATCTAAGAACCTTCATTTTTGATGCTATGTCCATACCTTTTCAAATCAAGACCATTAAAAAAAATAATACAATAATAAAATAAAATAAAGTCAAGTGATCTTACCGTGCACTTTCCTGCTACACACACAGAAGAATTGTTGGGTCCGCATGGCGTGCCATCAATCACCTTGTCAGATAGTCGCACGTAAAACCGAAAGCCGGCAGCTCGACAGTTGAGCTCGCAGTCCTGGTCCCCCGCAACTAAAAAACATGGACAATTTACATTTGAAATCTAGTCTGGGCGGCAATTCACGCTCCACAACTATATCTGTAGTTTTATATTATAAAAATTCATACTTCCGTACATCGTCTTCACATACACTAATGCCAAGCATATTTTCGGCTTGATATTCGGCAACAATCACATAGTTTCAGATTTCCTTTGTAACCTTTCCTCCTCTGCTGTTTTTTGTGCTCACAACACATCCCAAATCGAGAAAGGGAAACTAATGCGCAGTTGGGACAGAGACTTAGGAAAATGTTCCAGTCGAATGCTGGAAAATGTTTTATACTGTCATACCGAAAAAACAAGTATTACTTTGGCGCCATCTATTGGAATATTGGTGTTGTTCTTGTGTTTAATTCTTTGGTGGCGCAAATGATATGGATGAATTTATTGTTTCAATTATTATTAAAAAAAGAGTAAGATACAGCTGTTAACTCATCATAAATGAACAGTACTGCACTGTACTGTAACGTGGGTTCATGCTTGTGTACACACTAGATAAATGGTTTTGATGATTTATAATCCCGTCCACTGTAAGTGTGTTGCCAACATCTAAGGCATCTTTTTGTAATCACAAACCGCTTTAGGGGGTCAATTACTGGCGCCTTTTCACAATTCAGTCGTTCCCGTTCCCTTATTTCCAGCAAATAGTGGGTGTTTCACTACAATTATGATATGTGACTTTCACATTAGCACATTCCTGTGTTGTTTAAATTTTATTTTTACATGCACACCGTGGTACCTTCGCTGAAAGGCTCCCAACCATACAGTCTACCCATGAAAGGCTTCTTGTCGTGTGTGGCACACTGAGCCGCTCTGATGGGTTTGCTGGATGCAGGACAAGCCTAAAAACACATGATAACATCATTCATAATAATAAAAATAATCATAATAATAATAATAATAATAATAAAACTGCAGTTTATGGGGTGGCATGAGGTGAAGACATTTTGAAAATGGATTGGAAAACCCACCTTCTGGATCGGATAACGCTAATATTTCTTCTTCACCAGATCATTACTTTAAATACACACAGATTTACAAGGACCTGCTGTTTACTTCCAAAGGGGTACGCCAAGGTTA